>BLKR01010472.1:0-55180 GCA_011170035.1 Teleogryllus occipitalis | reverse complement strand
ATGGATGAATAATATTAAAATTTATACATACTACGTAAAGGATTAACATAATTCTCTAAAAAATCGAATTTCTTCGGTTGTTAAAACATAATCCGGAGTTAGATAATATTTCCTAAGAGTTGACTCGGGTGGAATATTATATTTTGTATATTTTGTTGGTTAAACTGGTTAAATGTTGGATTTTCAAGTTTTGAAAATGGAATGCTTGCGGCATGACACAACTCAGTGTTGAAATTCTTTCTTGTCTTTATCTTTTGACTGCACTTGTTGAAGAATTTGTTAATAGTTTTTCTCATATTTGTTCGCATTTTTTGCAAGTCCGCCGTGAACCTTCACCATAAATCCACTCTTTTAGCAATGAACTTCTTGAAACTTTCTCTTTTGGCATTGTAGCAATGATGCTTAATAGAAACAGCAAATTTACCGATCTGGCATGCACCACACATCAAAATCAATACAAAATTATCGAAGAAAACTCTGCCTATCTATTCTACCTTCTAAAAGCGAAAGATGCCGGGAGCTCTATTTTGAAAAGAGTGGTGTTCTTGGTAAGGAACAGAGAGCTCACTAATAATTGTGAAGATCGCAAAGACGAGAGCAATTTCCTGTTTTCTGGAGCGCCGTGACGGGCTTCGGCGAAGTAGATAAGGTAACCCGCAAATTCCCCTAGTCTCTAAGCGGTGTCCTTGCTCGACGCGTTACAGGCAAGAATTTACAGGACATTGAGCTTGTCGATCGGAGGCAGCCCTGGCATATTTTTCAGGGTTGCTACTGGTTTGATAAAAAATTTTCTATCAGTGATTTCTCAAAAAAATGATTGTAGAAAAGAAAATATAGAGAACAAAAAATAGTAAAAAATGCGGAAAATTCAATATGGGCACTTATAGGCTCTTGACGCTCGATTAGGCAATTATCTCTAAAATAGGCATTTATAGGTATTTATAGGTAAAACCCTCGGAAAAGTCATTTCTGAGGTGGACATTGATAATGGGGTAAGTTGCCTAAAAATACATTCAAAGAAATAAAATAATTAAAAAGGTCATTGTCCGGGCTCTACTCATGAGAGATCTAAGTGTGGTTTTACACGAAGCCTGTGTGACATTTTCAAAATTTTCTGAAAAAAAGCTGCACAATTTTCTTTAAACTTTGTGCTCGAACAGAAGAAAGTGCATATATATGAAAATGGTTAAGTACCAATTTTCATTAAAACCTATGAAATTTCGAAAATTGCAAAAGTTCATATTTATTTTCGAACCTTTCCTTTGGACCATTCGTAACTCTGGTGGCGTAAACATGACTCCTTTAAAAGTTTCCCGCTCCCGTTAATGAGAACAAGCACTACTAGAAACACGTCAGCAAGTAAATAGTAATAATTGCTTACTCTGTATGATTAAAAGCACACATAAGTAATATAATAAAATATTTGACTTTTGTGACCACTGAGAGCCTCTGCAGTCAGGGAAAACGTGAAATACCTTGTCATTCATCGCAATCAAATATCAAACTCAACGAACGAAATAACATATGGATAAGTAGTACATTAATTAGGTAGGATATTAAAATGTGAGTTGTAACAATTTGTCGAATCCTTAATTTCTATGAGAAGCATGCAAATATGTGAGCAATAATTCTACACATTATTATCAAATAAGCAGTTGAAACGTTTTCAAGAGAAATTTCAGAAAGTAGAACAATTTGCAACATTTATATCTAAGCGACAGTCTTTTGCTTCAAATGCCACTAAAATCATTCATCAGATTGAAAAGTTTAACTTTTCTATGATCCAGTGAGAATAATTCATTTGAATAAAAGAACTTCAGATATTGAATAGTTCCACTTATTTGAAAATCATCACTCTTCTTTCTCGGGCGATGAATGTAGATAACAAACAATGTGTATTAAGATAATTAGATATTAGAAGTGAAATGTAACTACGTTGAGTTCATCTAGCAATCGTCGAATTAATTTCAATTTCTTATTGACATGCCACAACGACAAGCATATGACTCGGCGAGTGATTTGTGCTTACGTGGTTAGTTCCATTATATAACTTTTAGAAAGAACGTTTAATTGATTGGAATCCTCACTGATATATGGAAATAAAAGCCTTCAATTTAGAACATGACCATGAGCATTGCGGATTGCCAACGAGATGGAGAAATATTGCGAAAGGAATGCGATCGAGTTCGCATTCACACGAAGAACAAAACATGGCGAAGGGGTCTAGGAGAACAAGTCAGATAGGACATGAGGCGGTCAGGGCAAAGCGTGGAGGAATTACGGGTCAGAAAGAAGAAATAGAATTGCGGGGAAGTGAGGAGAGACAGAGAGAGAGGGAGAGGGAGAGAGAGGGGGAGAGAGAGGAGGAGAGAGAGGGAGAGAGGGGGAGTGAGAGAGAGTGGTAGAGAGAGAGGGAGAGAGAGGGAGAGAGGGAGAGAGAGGGAGAGAGAGGGAGAGAGAGGGAGAGAGAAGGAGCGAGAGAGAGGAGAGAGATGGAGAGAGGGGACAGAGAGGAAGAGAGAGGGAGAGAGATGGTTGAGACAGAAGAGGGCGGGGCAATGCGAGGGTCCGAAAGAAAAGGTGGGTGGGGAAGTGAGCAGGGAGGGGAGGGGAAGGTGAAGCGGGGCGGGGCAGTGCGAGGGTGTGGAGGAGCGAGGCAGGGAGGGGCGTGGCGGGACAAAGCGGAGCGGGGCGGGGCGGGGCAGAGCCGGGCGGGGCGGGGCGTGACGGAGCGGGGCGGACGGTGCCCAGGGCGAGGAGGCTGGAGAGCAGAGTGGCCTCGCAGGATTTGTTCCACATGATTTCACGTCTGAACAATGCGTCCGGCTGCGCGCACGTGCTGCGGCGCCCGCGGGGAGGGGAGGGGAGGGGGTGGAAGGGGGCGGGGCGTGGAGCTGGCAGTGGCCAGGCAGAGATCTTCAAGAGAGAAAGGACACGGATGCAAGAGATGGAAAAAACAAATGAGAAGTAAGGATATTATAAAAGCCTTCCCGTCCGCATGAGGGCAGTACGAAAAGAAATGGGATGAAAAAAGAGAAAACGAATAGGACTAAAAAATATAACGCATAACAGTGCCAAATAAATGAAGAAACAATGCGAGGTGGCCATGTTACGAAAAAAAGTAGTAAACAAAAGAGCGCCCAACGCGGAGAAATGGAATATGTAAATCTACAAAACATTTCCATCACTGTCTCATAGTTTACAATAATGTCTGTGGTTAACGAGAAGATTTCGTACATTCTGATGTCGGCCAGAATAGAAATATGCAGCCAGAATGAAGTAAAGTGTAACGGATAAGAGCTTCAGCAAGGTATTGGTGACCTGTTCAACAAGTGTAGAAGACAATTGTTATAGAATTAGTGCCAAGAACTTCACACGAAACCATAAAAAGGAATTTTTAGTTCAATTCAATAAACGCTAAAAATCGTGAATTCAGTAAACAAATTACAAAAATAAAAAACATTAAAGAAAGAAAAAAACGAAAGTGGTTGCATTAAGAAACAGAGATTGTGTGCTCCCGGAGGTGTCATTTTTCCTTACCTCCTTTGCTCCACCCATGGCGGGGAAGGCGAGTGCGCGGAGGGTGTGGGGCGGGGGAGGAGGAGGGGAAGCGAGAGGGGGGGGGTGCGCAGGCGCAATTTGCATGCGGAGCGCGGCGGCCCCGGGCGCGCGTGACTCGCTAGGACGCTGCCGCCGCCGTCGCCGCACACAGGGCACGTCCAGCCAGCCAAGCGAAAATACCCTTCATGCACTGCCAATGAAAAAGTGCACTCAATAGCTGACACGTTTAGTGAGACCGATATGCGATGTTGTAATAAAAATCGCGGAGTTGTTTAAGTCAATAATACTAAGTTAAGAATTCAAGTTTAAAAAAGTCTCGTAAAATTGATTATCTCGTGTTCCGGACGCGTCCACTGCTGTCAGTAGTTCCGTAAGTGAATTAATATAATAGGCGAGATGTGGCGGTGTTCCTCCACTGCTGTATTGTGGGAGCCGGTTCTGATCCACAAATCGACTTGCAGGGATTTCCTTCACGAAGGTATCGCTCTGGCACTGTCCTAGCCGAGACAAGGTCTAAGCTACCGACTGGTCTCCCACCATGGGCAATGTAAGTGTGTATATAAGGGAGGGAAGGGGACAAGGAAGAGGAAGGTGAGATCGCGCGGAGTCCGCGGAGCATTTGTTAAGGTCCTGCTCCGGCATTCACCTGATTGATCGGAATTATCACCGGAAACTACCGCACTGAGCAGCTGATCGCTAGAATTCTCCTCCAAAAATCGGTTGAACTGACCTTCAGGTAGTGTGGAAAATCCTTTCCTATCCGAACGCGAGCCAAAGAACCCCCTCAGTCAAAGACGCTGCTGTTGTAATGTGATGCCGCTGAGGTTTTGTAGCGAGTTTGTCGGTGTGTCTCATGAGCTATCTACGCCGGTCTGACGCAATTAGGCAGTGTGCAATTCTGCTATGTAATTTTACTCGGACAAAGAGACACGAAAAAGGGAGTCATCGATACAAACATGAAAACATTTCAGATATTGAAAGAACACTTTATAGTAAAATAACATCATGGCGCCATTGCATACATTCGAAGTGGAAATTCTTTCAATTTTTTTAGACAGATTGTAGGATTGCAGGAAAGAGCATGGAAAGGCCTATCATCTCCATCTGGTCACAGTGAGCGTTGGCAGCGGTGGCGGCGTTGAGAGCTATCGGCGGTAGCGCGAGCGCCGACCGCTAGAGTGCAGTGCCCTCGCCACAGTCGCCGGCCGTTTCGTCGCCTCCCATTCCTCTCTCCCTGAGCTACAGCCAACACCAACGCCGGGAACATGGAACGCCCGCGTGACGAGACAAGAGTATGGGTGTATTATTGTTAGTTCATCCTAAAAGTACTTCTGAAAAAAAAAAAACACGATTTTTTTAAGAAAACAGACACGAACGTGCACGGAGTTTTTATGTCATTTTGGTAAAGCAGCGTCACCCGGATAGCCAAGATTATTTGCATGACTCTGGCCGCGGAAGCCTACGACTTCAATATTTATTTATGCCCACAATCATCCCTTTAATGCCAGATGATGTCACCAATCTGTCCAAAAAAAGTAGTAAATGTGATTTTACCTGTTTTAAATAAATATGATTGTTTTTTGAAAATATTACTTGCTTGTCTTCAATTATCATGAAACAACATATTCTAATATGATATTCCTATTTTTAATAATTCTATTGTTACAGCCTTCCCATACAATCAAATTGTATTTTAGAAAAAATGAAGAAACGAAATCAGGGGACAATGTCTTTGAAATAAGAACACTCTAGGCTAGTGTTCGGGTGCTCAATTCTTTTCATTCAGTGCTACAATTTGCTCAGGTTCTTTCCTGCACGTTGAAATTAGTCCTGCACGTTGAAATTACACAAAACAAAATCAACTGCGAGTTTCCCAGCTGGTATTAAATAGTTTACGTGGTTGAAGAGTTCTATAATTGGTAGTAGCTACACTGCAGTTCCTGACTTCCATTAATATTCATATTGCGGAAAGATAAAGGAACTTCGCAAAAACCTTCAGAGAACTTCAGAGAGCAAACCGCACATTCGTTTCTTAATATCAGATGAATCCTTATCAGTTTTAATAATATTGCAATTGTAGGTGACTACAGACATATTGAGATTCTAGTCATCGGTAAGCTGTGGCTCTGACACTGGTTTTAACTGGTATTTCTCACTGTTTTTTCTCATATTTAGTTACTTAAGTGGTGTATCAGCAGTAATGATGTAATTTACAATTGGGATAGAACAATTTACGTATTCTCTATTCAATTTTAATAGTGAACTTCAATATGTTCCTGTCCACGAGCGCAAATATTCTTACTGTTTTCGTTTAGCATAAATACTTGATACTTAGTTAAACAAATTATTTACAACTACTAGTGTAATTGAATCCTTTATTCTGCGAGTACTAATATTTTTCGAGTGTTTGTACATTCAATGACAAATTAACTGAGTAGTGCTGTAAAATGTGATAAATTCACATGAGAAAGTCTGAACAATTTGGTATGGTTTGTCATAACATTATTTACTTTCACTAGATTAAAGAACTGTTCACGCGGTATAAAACAGTCAATACGTGTGTCTTTGATATACAATCCTAAAATATTAAATAGAACTTTTACCAGAACCTATGATCCTCACAAACACCACGAATTAATCCCGATCTCTGCGACATTTGTAGCGAAGTGGTTTTCCGCTTACATGTGTGAGTCAATGTAACTGCTAATGAATACCATTGGTTTCGTTATAAAAAAATCGCAGTTTTCCGGCGCACGATTACGTAACTTTACCTTCTTACGAAGAACGTCGTAATATGAGAAAGTAAAAAGAACAATGATCACGCGATGATTTTTGTTTTACAGACACGTAGCCCTCTGAAGACGTACGATGACGTGGGGAGTGAGTGAACCTGGCGTTGCGCACGCGCCGGGGACTGCTCCGGTATCGCCCGCGTGGCGGCGCGGCGGTCCGGCGGCTGCGCGGCGCCCAGCGCTGGCCGGAGCGCGGGGGCGAGGACCGGCCTCGACCTCTCCGCCTCCGCCTCCGCTCCGGCCCTCGGCGCCCCTCGTCCGCCCCCGCCCCGCATGCACCTCCGCCTCTGCCCGCACCTCTTGCGTTGGACTGTGCCGTCTCCCGCCACGCCTACTCCTCCATATTCGACTGCATCCAGCGGGAGCGGTAGCTCAGTGCATCAACTGATGTCACTGCTGCGCCTCTGATCGGGAGGTCCTAAGATACACTCCCCACGGCGGCAGGATTTTCGACACTAGCTTTTCAGCTAAGTCGAAATCAGTCGCAGTCTGGAGGTGAATTCTAGCGGCCGGTTGCTCTGATCGGTAGTTTTCCGTGGTTTATCCGATCAATGCCAGAGCAGTTCCCTAACAAACGGGCCACGGACCGCGCGCGCTCTTTCCTTCCTCTTCTTTGCCCTATCCTCTCCCCCTTACACACACACACACACATATGCACTACACTCCCACATATTCCGGGAGACAGGACGGGAGCTTAGAGCTTGTCCCGGCTGAGGCGGTGCCCCGCTGGACCTGGTTAGGGGGAAATCTCACTAGCTGACAGTAGGTCGGCGCCGGATCTCGCCATCCAGCGGAGGAAGATCACCGCTATATATATCAAGGGAAAAAAACATGCACTACACTTACGGGACTAATGACCTTGACGCGCCCGGAATCACCAGTCTACCAATCGACTGCATCCTTACCTCCGCCACCTAAGACCTCGACTTCGTTACTGCCTCCGCCCATGTCGTCTCCCTCCTTGGCATGTCTCTGCCAGCCCCATTACCTCCCTCCTTGCCCTCGTTTTCGATACCGCTTCCACCAGTGATTCCCTCGCTCACACCTTGCGTTGTCTCCCACCTCCGCCCGCGCCGTCCTCTCCGCCTCTGCCGGCGTCTCCTGAGTGTGCCCGCACCGTCTCCCGCCACGCCTACGCCTCCATATCGGTCTGCCTCCATGCCTCCGCCTCCTCTACGACCTCGCCTTCGTTACAGTTCCGTCGGCCATTCCTTCGCCCACACCTTGGGTTCGCCTCCCCCTCCGCCCGCGGCGACACCCCCTCCTCCCCCGCTGGCTTCTCCTACGTGTACCCGCACCGTCTCCCGCCACGCCTACGCCTCAATATTGATCTGCCTCGTATCCTCCGCGTCCTCTAAGAAATCGCCTTCGTCACCGCCTCCACCGGGACTATCAGTCCAAGTCGTCTCCTAGGCATTGCCTCCAATACCTACCACCTTCCTTTCCCTCCCCAACCACACCGCTCGTTATCCTAACTAGAGTATGTCTCCACCTCTGTTCGCAACGTAACCGTCGCCTCCGCTTCTCGGCGCCCTCCCCTCAGCCTTCGCCGGCGTCTCCCCAGTCTGCACCCTTTCTGTCTTGCCGTCGCCTCCGCTCGCGCCGTCACCCATTTCTGTGCCCTCGCCTGCACTATCGCCTCCGTGCATGACTCCATCGTCTCAGTCGTTTCTCACCGCCTCGACCTCCGCGCGCGTCTTCGCCTCCGCCTCCTGCCTCATCCTCGTCCTCATATTTGCCGCAGTCATCATCGGTGTCTCCCGACTGCGACTTCTCCCTCTTCGCCTCCTAACTTTCTTCGTCTCCTCCGTTTCTATCTTCATATTTGCCTCCACATTCACCTCCGCCCCTCACCGTCAAATTCACCTCAGCCTCTTCGCCTTCGCCTACATCACTGCCTGTGCTTCGCCCGGCGATGCGTCTCCACCTACGCCTTTGCAAGGGCCTCCGTCCGCGCCGTTACCTCCATTTGCGCCTCTTCCTCGCCTTCGCCATCGCCTCCGCTTCGGTCGCCGGCGTCTCCCACCCACACCTTTTCGCCCACAACATTACGTCCGCCTTCTCCTCTCTCTCAGCTTCACCATCGTCTGCAATATGACTTCCGCAGTCTTCTCGAAACTGTCGATTCCCGTCGCGCCTACACTACACACGCGGTCTCGTCTGCCTCCTTCATGCCTTTGCCTTCCCCTCCGCCTCCCCCTGCCTCTGTCACGTCTCCTTTTCCTCGCCTTTGGCAATAATTCCGTTTCGAACTTCCGCCAAAGTTCGTCCCTTGTACCTGACCCGTTTTCTTCACATCTCTGCCCCTCCTCCACCTGTGCGTCATACTTCCCACTTCCCATTTCGTCATCTTCGCCTTCGTCCGTTTCGTTTTCTCCATCTACCCAATCGACTTCGCCTGAGAGAAAGAGTTTTCACTGACTTCTTCCTCTCCGTCTGCTGCTCCTCAGCCCTTGCCTTTCTCCACCGACACCCACACCAAAAACTCCAAGCCCAAACCCGGGCAACGCTGCGTGCTCTCTTCGTAATTTACCGTTATGAGCCTACGTCTCTCAAAGGTCAGCCGTGCCCGCCCCTCGTCTTACGCAATCTGCGCAATTCTCCTCCTCAGACCTCCTGCCCTCTTGGTTCTGTTTTTTTTTCTTCCACGAAGATGGGAGCATCTTTTGTTGCTGCCAGCTGTACGGTACTAAATCACGCTTCACATTAACCTCATGAAACGTAGAAAGACCCCAGTTGCGTTCAAAGTCTGATAGATCAAATGACGAACGCTTCTGGTACGGAATTACGTCGTATAAAAAAAAGGATGCATAAACAGCGTATCTGTCTTGCTTGTTCTAATTAAACAATAAACTAATGAAACACGTTCATGTGTTAACAAGTGTTAATAATTAACTAGTGTTAATAACTACTTTTCAATACACTGATTTATTTTGCCATGAAAACCTGTTGACGTTCAAAGTATAACCAGAAAATGAAATTGCGTAAAACTGAGTTTTGGAATGGAGATTCATTCATGCTTGAGCAGCACACGTGGCAACGTTTAATAAAATTAAGGTGGCTGAACGCGTTTGACAAAAAATATGTCGTCTATCGAAATATGTTCAAGCACAGCTACCACTAAAACTCTATTTTTTAACTTCTCTTTCATATATCATTCTTTGTGTGCGTCCTGAACAGAAAACCTTGGTTATACCAGGTAAGTTACCTCCGTGTGCCACTGCTGGTGCCTTGATGCACAGTCTAGCTCGAGCTCCGGCAGGTTAAATAACACCTGTGGAGGTGTTTATAAAACGCTCAAGGGACGGTACGCAGCTCTGTTCGTGAGGCGTCCACCGCGAGCGCCCCGAGCGATTCGCAGCCGCAGGTGAGCGCGTGCGGCGACGGCGGCGGCGGCGGCGGCGGCGCCTTGAGGCTTCGCGGCGGGGGCGGGGCGCGGGGGTGGGGCGCGGGGGCGGGGCGGGGGGGGGCGAGCGCTGACCCGCCGCCCCCGACGCATTCATCACGGGCCGTGAGAACGCGGGGACGGCCCGCGCGGCCCACGCCGAACTGCGCCTTCGGCAGCCCGCCTTCGCCCCCGCCCCCGCCCCCGCCCTCGCCCGCGCCCGCCCGCGGGGCGCGCGGATTTCCCTCCGCGCGGAGAAAGCCTCGCCGCCGCCCCCACGGCCGTCGTTACCGCTGTCGCCGCCGCCGCCACCGCACGCACCCGGAACCGGTGGCGGTTTTTCAGCCAATGCCCGGGCTGTAGGCAATTTTGGGTCTCGAGCAAAACTGGATACCACGACCCTCCTCTAGAACTCAAAGGCCCCAATTTTGGAATATATGTACAGGCTATATTTTTAAGAATAATATTAAGCAGTAATGAAAAACGGATTTGATATGGATGTCAAATTAATTGTAACTTTTGCCAACTTTTCTGCAACTAATAGAATTATAATATTTTTTTAAATTTTAACTTCATTTGTTAAATTACTCATTACTTTTCAAATATCCCCTTCTATAAGCCCTCTAACTTTGAGGACACCGAGCTGCTCATCCACTTGTACTAATCTATCGGTACGGAAGTAAACGAAACAGTTGAAGCTCGTAGGCCATTGATAATTCGCTCCATTAAAAATTTAAAAAAAAATTAAAACACCAAAAACTTGTCATATCTTGGCTTCCGATAAACTTTTGTCCTTGTGTAAGTGCCGACTGGTTCATTATTGGTTTCCAGTTTTGCTAAAATACGGTGAGTTTACGGCAAGTTTAGTAAGAATGTGTACCGGAAACAAACGATAAGTGCCGTTAGAGTATATTGGAAGCATTATCCGAAGACTATCCTCTAAGGGCGATCCTGAAAATGTTTATTGCTTTTTTCGGGACACTTATTGCAGCATATCTAAACGAGTTATAATTCTTTAATCCATATCCAACTATTTTTCATTTCGCTGGTTCGTAGTTCTAATTTTTATTGATTGCTTCCGAAACATTGTTTTTTATCCGAGTAAGTTGATGATATTCCGCGTTCTCCTCGGAGCAAATGCTACCGCTGATGGGAATCTGATACTTCAGAGGCGCGAACAGTCTCTACGACAATGCTTGAGAACAAATTAACTTTTTGAGTTGACGCCGCCACCAGATGCCGGGGTGCGCTGAGGCGAGGACAATCTCGCTCTGTGGAGCGCGGCCTCGCGGCGACCTCCAGCTGCCAGTTCCACGCTAAAAACCACGCGCTCCCGCACCCATTCCCCGGGGAACCGACGGCGACCGCGCTATCCCTCGGGAACGGATTAGATCAGCCGTCGCGCCGCCAACCAGTGGTCTGAGAGAAAACTTCGGTGGCCCTCAGAAAAAGCTGAACATTTGATTGTTAGAGATTTCGGGCGCGTCAACGACTAAAGACATTAGCCCCGTAAGTGAAGTGCATTTTCCTCGAAAGGTAGCAGTGATCTTCCCACGCTAATGGCGAGGTCCGGCATCGACCTACTGTCGGCTGTGATTTTCCCTGGGAACTATTTTCGGCAATCTTTAACAGTGGTACATAAATTATCTTACTATGATTCAACACACTCGGACAAAAAATGATGGTTCCAATTTTATACCTCCAAGCGGCCGATGAATTACGCACAGTGGTACATATTTTGCACAATCGACGGAACAATATAACCTTTCGTTGTTGGAATTGCGGCCCATTGTTCCCCCAAAGCAGTCCGTTTCGTAGCGACGGGCGCCTTCAGAGCGCAAAATGGGCAGACTGCTACGCAGACTCAGGCGCTGGGGCTCTGTGCTGCTGCGCGGGTGCAGAGGGTTGAACTGCGCACGCAGGCGCACCCTCACCTCTTCGGAGGAAGGTGAGTGCGCAGGGCGAGAAGCTGCGAGGGCGAGTGCAAGCGATAGCTGCAATCCTTGCAATGGTGCGCTTGTCCTCCGCAGGAGAGGAGGAGGAGGAGGAGGAGGAGAAAGAGGAGGCAGTGTACGGCGCTCCGAGGGGCGCGGGCCGGGAGGAGGCGGAGGCAGCCGCGGGGCGGAGGCAGCGCGCGATCTCCTGCGGCGGTGACCACGCGAACCTCGCGCTGGCCACGAAACTATCGATGCACATGATTGATGCGACAATGAGCAACACAAATGCAATACTTACTATCTTTTACGATGCATCCATTCAGATTGATGATATTATTTACAACTTTGCTGGAATTCAAAAATTCAAAATTGATAGAATCAACTTGTTCGCAACTGAAATATTTCGAATCGGTGTTGTTGAATATCGTGAAATGTATTAGCTTCTTCGTCAATAATAAATAAAAATGGAAAATGCATTCGGTGAGTTTCATTTCCTTGGTGTTAGCAGATCCTGTTGCTTATTTCTCAAAATAATACATTACTATATTGCTATACATCTAAGATTTATTAATAAATTCTGAAGTTTTCTTGCAGTGTCCTCGTTCGACTATGTGACGAAATCTTTTCAGTTTAATCATATGCAGGTAAACATAGTATGTGCGTGGAATACTATTGACTGACATGCGTGTGATTGCAGCAGAAGGATTCATCACAATCACGATATTTACTATATATTTCGTTGGTCGGATGATCATTGACATTCCTCATATTTTAATCGGCATTCACAAATTTGTAATTCTGAATGTGAAACTGTAAGTGGTGGAAGTAGTACGCATTTTGATAGTGCAGTGTCCTGAAATGTATTAAATGTAATATAGCCAACTTATAAATACGATAATCACTTCGAATGTTTCATTTCCTATTTAGAACGAAATTAGTCCTCTTAAATTGATATGAGCGCTATTCACTTCTATTACCATTCAGGCAACCTTATTTTAAATTGTTTTCGGAACAGGGTCTGCAATCCTTCTCAGTCATCAACCACCGAATTTATTGTTACATTCTTTGTGATTGGGAGTTTTACCTCTATTTCTTATTTTTTAACCTGTTTCTTCACTTTTTATCAATCAATAAATAAAAATAAATGAAGCCTGAGAATCCCTGGATGGGCAACGTCCTTTCCTTATGTAGGATTGCTCTTAGTAATATTCCCACAACTGAGCGAAATTGGTGTTTTACAATTATTTTCATACAAGGATTTACACTGTTCAACGTTCTCAATGTTACACTTCTGTCTCTAGTTCACTGTTACACTGCACAGAATCTTGGCGTCTCCTCCTATAACCAGATATTCTGTTTTATTAAAATTTATTTTTAGCCCCCAATTTCAGTACTCTTCATGAAGTTTTCGCAACATAAACAGAACATCATCTTCCTCCTCAGCAAAGATGACTTGGTCGTCTACATAATTAAGTTTAGAGAGCATGGAATCGTCAGTGTTTACACCCAGATTGCAACAGTTTCTTCTCCAATGTTTTAAAGCTTCAATTAAATATAATTTAAACAGAGTAGAAGCTATGCAACACCCTTGTCGTAAATCCTAATTTACAGAAAATGGTTCAGAAAGTTTTCTTCCAATTTTAATTGAACTTACATTATTGCTGTAGCGGTATTTAATAGCTTTCAATACGTACATCTTAACATCTTGTTGCTGCATTGCCGTCCAGAATTTATTTAATGGATCTGTGTCATAGGCTTTTCTTAAATCTATGAATACCAGGTGAGTTTCATAATTATTGGTAATCTGATAGTTGGTGACTAGTCTGATGCTAAAAATATTATCAGTACATAAGCGTCCAGCCCTAAATCCGCTTTGTCCTTCCACATCTATAAGCTCCATTTCAAGTCGAAATTTTAGTATTTTTCCATACCGGCGACCTTTTTTGTACATGTTATAAATGTAACCTTTTCTATAGTCTTTAGGCAGCGTCCCTCCATTCCTATATCTATTGTACAGTATGCAGAGTACTTCAAGAAGTACATTAGGACCGTTTTTTTAAAGCTCCATACATACTGCACCTGGGTCTGGAGACTTTCCGTTTTTAAATATTCTAAGGGCCTTTCCAATTTCGTTTACTGTAATGTCTTCCATTCTCACTATCTCCCATATTAATATTGTAAACACTGATGAATTCTTTTCTGTCTTCGTTCAGCATCTCTTGATAATATTCTTTCCATTGTTGTACACAGCCTTTTACCAGTTTCGTTCAGTTTCCTCCATATACCTTCCCACCACATCATTTGGGACTTGCCTTCCTACTCTACCATTCAAAATCCTAAGTAAAATACATCTTTTCTATTATAGATTTCATCTAAGACACCCATCAATTGATTTAAAATGTAATCTTCTCTTTTTGTGGAGCACTGTCATTTGGGGCATATATACCTATAAAACCATCTCTATTCCCTTTATTTTAAAATCTAGTGTTAAAATATTGTCTTTGGCGCATGTTCAGCTCTTAATACTATTTTTATATCTTTTTGATATGGCGATGGAGACTCCTCTCTTTGCTCTAATTTCTTTAATCACCCCACTAAATATAAAAATGTCTTTAACTTCCTCTATCCCTTGACCCTCTTTTCCGTTTATGAAGGGACAGCAGTTTCCACATCTCATCTACTTAGTTTGTCAAAGACTTTTACTCTTTTTAGATTAAGACCCCGTACATTCCATGTTCCTATATTCATAAACCGTTTCCGTTTGCATTGTCGTTTCGTGGACATTCTGTTTACATTTTTTCTGGGCCATTTAGGAATCAAGCGTTTTTTGACAGGGGCAGGGGTGTTGGCCCCAACGTGCGCTCCCGCACCCATTCCCCGGGGAACCGACGGCGACCGCGCTATCCCTCGGGAACGGATTAGATCAGCCGTCGCCCCGCCTGACGGTGGTCTGGGAGACAACTTCGAAGACCCTCAGAAAAAGCTTAACATTTGCTTGTTAGTGATTTCGGGTGCGTCAACGACTAAAGACATTAGTCCCGTAAGTGAAGTGCATGCTTTTTCCCTTGGGAGGTAGCGGAGATCTTCCTTCGCTAGATGGCGATATCCGGCGCCGACCTACTGTCGACTAATGTGATTTTCCCCAACCAGGTATCTCCATCACCTGGGCACCGCCCCAGACGGCAGAAGCTCTAAGCTCCCGATCGATCTCCCGGCATGGGTGGTAGTGTAGTGCATGTTTGTGTAAGTAAGTATGTGTGTAAGGGGTGAGGATAGGACATGGAAGAGGGAACAAAGATTGCTCGAGGTCCGTCACCCGTTTGTTAGGGTAATGCTCCGATATTCGCCTGGTGTAGATCGGAGAAACCACAGGAATCTATTGATCAGAACAATCGCCCTCTAGAATTCTCCTCCAGACAGCGACTAAATTTGACCTAGCAGACAAGCCCGTCTCGAAAATCCTGCCTTCGTTGGGACTCTAAGGACCTCCCGGTCAGAAGCACTGCAGTAACATCAGTCTGTACATTTGCATATTCTCTTTCCCCCCCTCTACATCTGATATGGAGGAGAAGTTGATGTTATTTACGATATAAGGTGCCATCGATTCCTGTGAATGTGCAACTTCCTGTTAGGGAATTATCCCCGGGGCTGCATAAAACAGATTGAAGTAGAGATAATAAACAAGATCCAGGGTCGATTCCCGGTCGAGGAAAAAATAATTGTAGCGTTCCCGTAAAATCGTCTCCGTTTCTGTAGCTGTGTGACGAAGAAAAGCTCAGGCAGGAGGCCTTTGCTAGTTGCGGTGAAGGGAATACGTCATGTTCGCCACATGTCTCTTACCCCTCAAGAGTGGGAATTTAATGGTATGGAGGACACCGTTAGCTAGCCGGCAGAATCGAACAATCGACCCAAAATTGCCAAATACATACTTTGTAAGATCCAGACTCTACACATTTTCAAAGAATTTAAAAATTTTCTTTTCTAGGGAGCTGATACTTTTTGTATCATGCGGTTAATACCTTAATATCCCGTGTGATTCATTTCAACAGTGGTTTTCACGGTAAGCTCTGTACAAGCTCAAAATTGACCGCTGCGTTTTCTATGAAACCTAAGATACAAAGTGTGGTGTCGCGGCAGTAACTGGATCTTCTTGAGAAGCGTCCTGTAAATCGTCGATAAATTAATGTTATGAAATATAAAATAAATGCTTCAAAGTTAATTTCGCTAAATAAAATCAATATAAGAGTGCTGGATATAGAGTGATTTTTCATTTAGCCAAAGAGGAAAGGTCGATTACAGACAAATACTACTGAGGTAGTATATTCCTGTATTATATGTACAGACATTACGTTTTGCATTAAGGGTTCTTTCGTGTTATGTCGATGTAAAAATTTACAATTTTTTAGCTTGTAATCTACACAATGAATTTTTTTGATATCCAATTTCATTTTTGGACGGTCCGCTTTCTCGATTTCTGAGTCTTCACTATAGAGCATGAGGGTTCAGCAGCATACAGAAGTAGATACAAGATTTCGAAGTAGATGCGAAATTGAATTGGCTAATTGATATTTTATGCAATGCATTATCAAATAAAACAAAAGGCCCTTCTGTTAAAAACGCGCTTGACAATATTAGAATGTTTGTTAACGCAAGTGCTGCACCGTGCAAACCTAAATATTACGTAACACACTGTTTACATTTTCTGGATTCGAAGTTGTATTACACGGGGAAGATCCCTTTAATATGCCTGAAACATTTCTGAAACTTTCAAAACAACGATTTATAAGAGCGGAGTGTCCATACGGGTCGAACTACTTAACTATAAAGCCAAAAAAAACTTCAACTTATTTCAAAGAAGAGGCAGTAAAATTCACATTAAAATGCAAAAATGTTGAATTTTCGTAATTTTGGTATTATTAATGAAAACTTGAATCCTTTTGTCAAAATAGCGAAATATTTAAAGATATATTTTTATGGTAAAGTACGTAATATGGTTCATGGTTAAGCACGCAATAATGAGTTTCTACATTTTATATTAATACAAATCCTGTGATCTTCCGGGCGGGCATTGCGCGGGCAGGCTCTCTTATGTCGGACAATAGTTACCACTAGAACACTTAAATGTATTGTGAAAGTTAAGTGGCGCTTCTTTACGATTTGTTTGAATATGATAACCATAAAATATATTTGTGAGAGCCGAACTTTTGACATACATGTTACGGGGCGATGTGCCGAGTGTTGTGTGCGCAAGTAAGACATCCTCAGTTGATGACGGAGGGCTGTAAGCTCAGATATAAAATTCTTCCACAATATTTCCGTTATTGTTTCTCTTCCCATACGCAGGAAACATCTGTTGAATAGAAGACAATATACCCAGAGTGACAATTTTACAGAGCGGTGAAATCGGCATCTGTCGTAAGACATAAGTCTCGTTTGTTTCTGAGGAAAAACTACGAGTGGTTCCGTGAGGTTGTTGCTCTCTAGATATTGGTACTGCAAAAACCACCGCGGAGGAGTTCAATAATAATTATATACTGGTGTATTAAGGCAATGTATTTCATTTTCCTTCTTCGGCGTTTTCTCCAAGAGCAAACGTTATTTCAACTCACCGCCGTTCAAGCCAATAACCACTAACAACGATACAGGAGGCTCGTTGTTTGGACAGTGACTCTGAGATTTCTGCCGACGAGAGGGATTGATATTTTTCTACCGATGAACAATGAAGAAACAATAACTCTTGAACGTCGATTACCTCTTTCAAGGAAGGGGTCATTGGAAAAGTTTTTGCACTAGTTGCACAGCTCGGAGACAAGTTCACACCAACAGCTGACAAAAACCTGTCTTGTAGACTTTATCAAAAAGCGCTTCTCAGGTGTTCTGCAGGCTTTTATCAAGCCCTTATCTTCTGGGACTTCTGGGAAATATTTTCGGCAAACTTTAACAGTGGTACATAAATTATCCTACCATGAATCAACACATACGGACAAGAAATGATGGTTCAAACTTTGTACCTCCTAGCGGCCGATGAATTACGCACAGTGGTACATATTTTGCACAATCGACCCAACAATATAACCTGTCCTTGTTGGAATAGCGGTCCATTGTTCCCCCAAAGCAGTCCGTTTCGTAGCGACGGGCGCCTTCAGAGCGCAAAATGGGCAGACTGCTGCGCAGACTCAGGCGCTGGGGCTCTGTGCTGCTGCGCGGGTGCAGAGGGTTGAACTGCGCACGCAGGCGCACCCTCACCTCTTCGGAGGAAGGTGAGTGCGCAGGGCGAGAAGCTGCGAGGGCGAGTGCAAGCGATAGCTGCAATCCTTGCAATGGTGCGCTTGTCCTCCGCAGGAGAGGAGGAGGAGGAGAAAGAGGAGGCAGTGTTCGGCGCTCCGAGGGGCGCGGGCCGGGAGGAGGCGGAGGCAGCGCGCGATCTCCTGCGGCGGCGACCACGTGAACCTCGCGCTGGCCACGAAACTATCGATGCACATGATTGATGCGACAATGAGCAACACAAATGCAATACTGACTATCTTTTACGATGCATCCATGGAGATTGATGATATTATTTACAACTTTGCTGGAATTCAAAAATTCAGAATTGATAGAATCAACTTGTTCGCAACTGAAATATTTCGAATCGGTGTTGTTGAATATCGTGAAATGTATTAGCTTCTTCGTCAATAATAAATAAAAATGGAAAATGCATTCGGTGAGTTTCATTTCCTTGGTGTTAGCAGATTCTGTTATTTGTTTCTCAAAATAATACATTTCTAGATTGTTATTATTTCTAAGTCTTATTAATAAATACTGACGATTAGTTGACTTGGTAGTGTTCTCGTTCGACTGTGCAACTAAATCTTTTCAGTTTGGAGGAGTGTACGCAAACAGAGTAAGGGCGTGGAATACGATTGACGAAACATATTCGTAACATACAATTTCATGACTATCAAATTGTATATAAAATTGTGTTACGAAGTGGAATGCAAAGAAAGTTTAACAATACTGTACGCAAACTATAAAAAAATGATACATCAATATACTGTAATAAAAAATAAGTGATAACAATGAACGTATGATGGATCACAAGTCAATCTCGATATCTGACTACACATCGCCACAGAAAGGTCTAACATTCAAAATGGAATTCGCTGCTTTACCAAGAGATTTAAGCAACGAACAATCTTTGGATATCGCTAAATAGCTATAAATTCTGAATTTTGTATTCTGAGCGAAGTGTGTTGGCGATTTGCGGGATTATTTTCTGAAACGGTCATTGGGACGCACGGATTCCAAAATTGCCACTTGCAAGGTACACAAGAGGTGGCGCGGTGTGCTTGTGAGTGTGAGTGTGAGTGTGAGTGTGTGTGTGTGTGTGTGTGTGTGTGTGTGTGTGTGTGTGTGTGTGTGTGTGTGTGTGTAGGGGCGGTGAGGCTGAGACTTTGCTACCACCTGCAGCGCTCGAAATCCACACACGCAAGGCTAGACCACCGCTCTGCCTGTATTCCATTCATACTCACTAGTCTAAGGATACTAGGACACTCTACAGTGTTCGATTCTAATTTCAGCTCATGTAAGCAAACCCTTTACCCCGAATTAAAACTAGTCATTCAAAATATTTATTACATCCTCCTTAATTCCATAGATTACTTATTCAATAGTACAGAATTGTGGAAAATTAAAATAATTGTTCAGAAATCTCTTCCTGGAACTACCTCAAAGACTGTTAATTATGTTTAGTATGTTATAATATTCAACATAATTAATATAATTTATACAAATTATCTTAAAAATCACGAAAGACATTCTAATGGAAAACAAGAAATTTAATGAAAATAATAATTTTAAGAAATTATTTTTTCTTCTCAGTTTTAACATATATTTGCTTGTTTATTTTTCTCGAAAATAAAGGTAGTGGGATTTTCTTAATGTACTTCGTTTTGAACATTAACAAGAGAGAAATTTCTTGTGACAAAATGCAAGCAAGGGTCGATGTCGAAGCCGTAGTTGAATCTGAGTTTTGAATAAGTCACATTCTAGTCAATTATAATGTCCATACACATTACAACAAAAAATCTTTAACTATTCCTCCAACCAATTCTCCCTGGCATCGTTATAGACCGATTAAAACAGGTTTTACTCCATTTCGTAATGGAGAGGATTGGAAAACCGTGTAGAGAAAATATTTATTTGTTCATTAGTCATTATCCATTCTTTTTCGTTTATTAGTAAAATGATTTAGAAATAACAACATATAAGTTTTTGTGAAGATTTGAGGAAGCATTCTCTTCGCATTCTTAAATGTAAATAATGTTTCACACGATGTTTTTAGGCTATTCTGTTCGATATACTGCTTCCAGTTACATGCAACCAAATTTCAGTAATCGCCGTATTCTAAACACAGCTTACAACAGCTTAATTAGAAACTTAAACTCTACTCAGCCTTTTTCCGTAGTAATACAATTCAAAAAGTGAACTTTTGAACGCTGAGGATTCACCGTGAGGGCGAGATTACAACATGCTAATTTTTTAGTCTTTGAGAAATGTGAGCGTATTACGAGGACTGAGACGACTTAATAATATTTGGAAAGTTGTTTTTTCTAATTTCCATCGGAAAACTTGATAAGAGGTTGTGATACTTGATAAGTGTTGTTAACAATTTGACAATAATTGAGAACAGTTAAGGAAATATTTTGAATTTTTACGAATATTCGAAGAAAATAAACGGAGGACACGAATTCCTTCAAATGAAACAAGGAGCAGAACCCAATACGGGGTAAAATCTTTGTAAATGTGTTTTTCATTTTGGACAACCCAAATATTTTTACTTTCTTCCTAGGGGCTAGAGAGAAAGTTTTGTAATGCTGCGCGAAAAAACGGCGAATTTTCGACAGAAAAAATCTTAATTCAGGGTTCTGGAAACAAAAAAATAGGATCAAACCAAAAGCTAAATTGAGAAAAACCCCTCTAACACGTGGTGTAGCCAGAATTCATGTTTTGTGGGTCTTTGATACCGAAAAATCGAATGACGGCAAAACGCCCGTTTGCTGGTACGTCTATTCGTCCGTCCATTCGTCCGTCCACCCGTCCGTCCATCCGTCCGACCATCCGTCCGTCCATCCGTCCGTCCGTCCATCCGTCCGTCCATCCGTCCGTCCATCCGTCCGTCCATCCGTCCGTCCATTCGTCCGTCCATCCGTCCGTCTATCCGTCCGTCCATCCGTCCGTCCATCCGTCCGTCCATCCGTCCGTCTGTCTGCCCAACCGTCCGTCGGTTGCAAGAAAAAATCGGTGAGGTAGTACGCTCTCTTTTAGCACCAAAAGTTTCTTTAAATTTCTGGTAAGAATAGAGTGAAATACACTTATAAATGTAGCCGACTTCCTCTTAACCCTGAATTTTCGAAAATTTCAAAAGTTTGAATTTTTTCCGCGTTTTCTTACAACTACAAAATTGCAGATAGAGATTGTTCCTTCCAATGAAATTTGTTCTTCATATTTAGTTCTTTCAATAAGTCATGGACGTTTTTTGGAAATTTTAATAGTTTTCGCGGAATATTGCGAGCAATATGTGCAATTTTAAAAATAAGAAAAACAAACTTTTGTCAAAAAAAACGCCACTTCCTGAGGGAAAGAATGCACTACAGTTACGGGACTAATATCCTTAGTTTTACGCGTCCGGAATCACTAATCAATCTAATGGAACAATATAACCTGTCCTTGTTGGAATAGCGGTCCATTGTTCCCCCAAAGCAGTCCGTTTCGTAGCGACGGGCGCCTTCAGAGCGCAAAATGGGCAGACTGCTACGCAGACTCAGGCGCTGGGGCTCTGTGCTGCTGCGCGGGTGCAGAGGGTTGAACTGCGCACGCAGGCGCACCCTCACCTCTTCGGAGGAAGGTGAGTGCCAGGGCGAGAAGCTGCGAGGGCGAGTGCAAGCGATAGCTGCAATCCTTGCAATGGTGCGCTTGTCCTCCGCAGGAGAGGAGGAGGAGGAGAAAGAGGAGGCAGTGTTCGGCGCTCCGAGGGGCGCGGGCCGGGAGGAGGCGGAGGCAGCCGCGGGGCGGAGGCAACGCGCGATCTCCTGCGGCGGCGACCACGCGAACCTCGCGCTGGCCACGAAACAATCGATGCACATCATTGATGCGACAATGAGCAACACAAATGCAATATTTACTATCTTTTACGATGCATCCATGGAGATTGATGATATTATTTACAACTTTGCGGGCATTCAAAAATTCCAAATTGATAGAATCAATTTGTTCGCAATTGAAATATTTCGAATCGGTGTCGTTGAATATCGTGAAATGTATTAGCTTCTTCGTCAATAATAAATAAAAATGGAAAATGCATTCGGTGAGTTTCATTTCCTTGGTGTTAGCAGATCCTGTTGCTTATTTCTCAAAATAATACATTACTAGATTGTTATATATCTAAGATTTATTAATAAATTCTGAAGTTTTCTTGCAGCGTCCTCGTTCGACTATGTGACGAAATCTTTTCAGTTTAACTATATGCTGGTAAACATACTACGTGCGTGGAATACGTTTGACAGACATGCGTGTGATTGCAGCAGAATTCATCACAATCACGATATTTACTATATATTTCGTTGGTCGGATGATCATCGACATTACTCATATTTTAGTCGGCATTCACAAATTTGTAATTCTTAAAGTGAAACTGTAAGCGGTGGATGTAGTACGCATTCTGATAGTGCAGTGTTCTGAAATGTATTAAATATAGTATAGCCAACTTATAAATATGATAATCACTTCGATAGTTTCATTTCCTATTTAGAACGAAAATAGTCCTCTTAATTTGATATGAGTGATGTTCACTTCTATTACCATTCAGGCAACCTTATTTAAAATTGTTTTCGGAACAGTGTCTGCAATCCTTCTCAGTCTTCAACCACCCAATTTATTGTTGCATTCTTTGCGATTGACAGTTTTAGTTTTATTTCTTACTCTTTAACCCATGTTTAGTCTCTTTTTATAAATAAATAAACAAATAAATATAAATCTTTTTCCAATTCTCGGGTCCCATAGCGTTGTAATGTTGGCCCAACGGTAGTGATTCATTCGTACTACAAAACCTGCTCATTTCCATTTTCGTTTCTCTTTTTATAGTAGATTTTATTTAATTCGTTGCTGTTTCATAATTACAAAATAGTTGACATTAGAAAATAATTCGTAGTCCATCGCCTGAAAAGAAAACTGAGGTGTCACTGTAATTGTTGTACACGTGCTTTTCACGGGCAATAACCGCTGGTTATCGAAAAAATTTGTACATTATAGACACTGAAATTTGGATTCTCTTCGTAACTGCAAGGACACTTGACGTGCATAATCTCAACGCTTAAAGAAAGCCTGTAATTACAGCCGTTTAACCAGACTGTAGTCTTCAGTAGTTAAGTTCCATGTTGCATCAATACACTTTTTCTCTAGTTTTATTAACAACCTGAAACTATACAAACAGCCCCTGCAACATAATTAAGAGCCATTACTTCGGCTGCCAAAATACAGTAAGTGAAAACGAATTATTTTCATTAAGGAATGTTTCAATACTTTTATTTGGCCTTAAGTGTGTAGAAACTGGATTTTAAGCCAGAGAAAACATTAAATGTACTAAAGACACTTACAAATATGTCTGGTTTAACCCTTAACTACTGGCGTCGGGTCAATTTGACCCGACGGCATTTTCTTTTTTTATTTTCCGGTAACGCGACGAGCTACCGATGATGCGGGTTCCACGTAATCTCTTCTGATAACGTTCTGAGTCAGGGCATGCTGTGAAGAAAGCCGTTGACTTATCGGTTTCTCTGAATTGCCCTTTCTGACCCGACGCCAGCGTCAGTGTTCCCGTGTCTTTCGAGAGTGGCGGATGTGCAAGCTTGGTGCCTTAGCGATAATTCGCGACTCATCTTAGGTAAGTGGTGAATACTGCTTCCACTGGGTGTCGGCATATGTTTTGAAAAGGAGTAAGATAACTTGCATTTGTTCTTATCCTGTTAGGTCATGTCAAATTTTTTGATAACTGACGAGGAGATCGAAGCGGAATTGCTTCAAGATGATGACGACTCGTCTGTTTTTAGTGAAGGTTCGGAGGATGAAGACAATCTACATATTAGCGAGCACGACTCGGAATCGGATCTTGTTTATACTTCAGAGAATGAAGCGATTCCTATAACGGGAAATTATTTTTTGAGTAAGGACAAAAAGACAAAATGGAGTAAGGAACCAGTGAGTCAAATGGGAAGACCAAAAAGTCATAATATAATTTCTCACTTACCTGGTGTACGGACTACAGCAAAATTAGCTAAGAAGCCAAAAGAAATATTTTCTTTGTTCTTTGATGACCAGGTAATGGATAGTCTAGTTTTGTACAGTAATATGTACATTATGAAAGTTCGCGAGCGTTTTGAGAGAGCTCGCAATGCTCGAAACACAGATCGCGTGGAGATGAATGCTTTTTTAGGCCTTTTGTTGTATGCGGGAACATACAGGGCCTCTCATTTGCACTTCAAAGATTTGTGGGATCAAGATGGCCCTGAGATTTTTTCAATCACAATGTCTTATGACAGATTCTTGTTTCTACTTCGCTGCATTCGCTTTGACGACACAGACAGCAGAGAAGTTAGAAAGAAAAATGACAAATTGGCAGCAGTGCGTGATTTTATCTCAGCTTTGCAAACTAATTTTTTGAAGGTGTACACTCCTGCAGAATACCTGACAATTGACGAACAGCTAATCCCATTCCGAGGAAGGTGTCCATTTAGACAGTATTTACCAAACAAACCCAAAAAGTATGGTATCAAAGTATTTGCTATGGTAGATTCGAGGACATTTTATCTTTTAAATTTCGAGATTTACTCTGGAAATCAACCAGAGGGCCCCTTCAAGAAATCAAACTCACCAATAGAAATAGTTCAACGACTAGTTATCCCCATTTCAGGAACTGGTAGAAACATAACAACTGACAATTGGTACACAAGCTTACCCCTTGCAAAGAATCTTCTGAAAAAGAAGTTGACCATTGTTGGAACATTACGGAAAAACAAACCGGACATTCCACTGGAGTTCTTGCCAAGTAAACAAAAAGAGGTAAATTCAAGCCTATTTGGCTTTACAAAGGAGGTGACAATGACCTCTTATGTACCAGCGAGATCACGATCTGTTGTAATTATTTCTACTATCCACAAAGATAAGAAGATAGATGAAAGCACAGGCCCTCAGCAGAAGCCAGAAATTGTAACTTTTTACAATTGTACAAAAGGCGGAGTGGACACTTGCGATCAGCTGTGTAGTAATTACAGTGTAGGCAGAAGAACAAGGAGGTGGCCATTAGCTGTATTCTTTCATTTTGTAAATGTGAGTGCTCTAAATTCATATATTATTTTCAAAGCAAACACAGGACAGAAAATTATGAGAAGGGTTTTTCTGAAGGATTTGGCTAAGGATCTAGTCCTGAAATGTGTACAATGAAGGATGGAAGACTTGCATATCCATCGTAGTCTTCGACAAAAGATCAAATTGTATTTGATTGAAAGAGGTGTTACTAGTGTTACCGCTAATGTGCGGCCAGAGAACGACAGGTCAAGATGCACAACGAAATCCGCCAAAAGAAAGAGGTGTCATATATGCCCGAGCACAAATGACAAGCACTCAGTCGTGTGTTCTCTGTGCAGTCAACACATATGTAAAATGCACACTAAACTTATCTGCATATCCTGTGAAGGGGATGATTGAAAGGAAGTAAACTGTTTTGGCTTTTGTTAGTTTGTTCCCTTTGTTTTTTCAAAAGTATTTATTGCAATCTAAAATTATCTGCAAATCTCCTCAAAATAACTCAGAAAATACCAAGTATTTGAGTGAGAATCAGTTTAAAAATATATCTTATGTACAATAACATGTCAATAAAAATGTAGGTTTTTTATTTATATGTAATTATAAATTATATATACTATTTACCCCATAATTCTCCCAAAAAACAAATATAGGGCACACTTTTATTGAATCAGAATAGTCGGGTCCATATGACCCAACGCCAGTGTAAGTGTAATAGATCTCACGCCAGTAGTTAAGGGTTAAAGGTGCGCTTTTGCGCAATAGCCCACAGTACACGCAATGATGCGTACAATGTATTTTTGAAAAGAGTGTTGGTTACTGTGTATTGGCTCGGAGCTATCGACTTGTCAACCCAAACAATAAAAGACGGTTTCCGCCTTCCGCCAACTGTAGCTTTTAAACCCGTGTAGTAAGTGATCTGGTATGTGGGAAGGGGCTTTCTTCCTCTGTGAGTGTGAGGTCCCCGGTACAACTGCTTTCTTTTGTCGGTTTCGCATTACACTTCCGCCCCCGCTCCGCTCTCGCCCGCGCTCCCACCGCGCGCCTTCGAGGCGGCGACGCGGCGCGACAGTGAGCCAAAGGCACCAGGCGCACGGACAAGGCACACAGAGGGGTGGTCGCTACTTCTGCAAGCCTTGCATTTTCTCCATATACCCCTCTGATATTTTGATCGTAGAGAAAAGGAGAGATGTACATTTGTAAAGATTCCCTACGTTTTAAAAGGTACACCAGGGAGGGGAGGGGGTCGTTGTCGTTAGCCCCCCCCCTCCACCCTGAAACTAGATGATTCATATTTACCTTTATAGATTTTACTATTTTTTTACAGTAAAGAAAATAGTTGATCAATAACAACTGAACACTCAGTAAATAACTATAAATCAACAATTAAAAATGAATTATAAATTCTGCAAAATGAAATATTATTTATTAGAAAAAAATATTATTTATTTTTAGCTACGGTTATTTTAAAATAATTATGAAATAGAGAAGTATTGTGGCAGGCAAATATTGACTAAGATGGGATTCGAACCCGTAACTTTTAAAGTTGGTGTCGTTCTAGCGTTCTCAGCTCTATCTCGACGCTCCAGGTCTTTCATAAATGATTGTGATAATAATAATAATAATAATAATAATAATAATAATAATAATAATAATAATAATAATAAAATTAAAGAAATAGGAAATCCTGAACCTTCGTCTCCAAACCTCTGCAATTTGGATGCCAATAGTTATCCGCATCCATTCAGAAGTCGGTGATTCTGGACGCATGTAGAAT
Organism: Teleogryllus occipitalis; assembly: GCA_011170035.1. NCBI lineage: Eukaryota > Metazoa > Arthropoda > Insecta > Orthoptera > Gryllidae > Teleogryllus > Teleogryllus occipitalis. The sequence continues at coordinate 28,390 of BLKR01010472.1, read as the reverse complement.
TGTTCCAAAAATACTGGGAGAACACGTGTGGGAAAAATGTAGTACTGACTATCCTAGTACTTTGGTAGTAGCAGTCTTACATCCTTTGGCAGAAATGACCCGGAGTAAGATATGAGCTCCAACGGAGTGATCTAATAATAATAATAATAATAATAATAATAATAATAATAATAATAATAAAACTAACACTAATAGAACTACTAATAATAAATTACATAATATTATTCCACTGAGACAATGGAGAAGCGCCCAAATTGGAGAAAAATATTGAATACACATATCTATAATCTGTTTCTTTCGAAACGCCAAGCGTCGAAACCCCAGGTCGTTCGCGCCCACTGTGCGTCGCGCGCGTCAATGAACGATCCGAGCTCCCGGCAGCCGCGGAGGCGGGGGTGGGGGTGGGGGCGGGGGAGCACAGCTGACGCCCGCTGCAGGCGCCGCCCACGCGCCCCCACGCAGCGCGCCCCACGCACTCACGCACGCACGCAGGCCCTCTTGCCCGGCCGGCCGCGTGACGTCAATGCGCAGCGCATCCTGCCCTCCGCCTCCCAATTGGCGCGCGTGCACGGATGCGGCGGACGCCTCGCGGGAGCAGCTCCCACAGCTTCCCACAGCCGGATTAGCTCCACACTCGCACTGGGAGGGTAGGGGGAGGCGCGCTCAATAAGCCCGAGGGTGAGGATGGATAAGAAAAGTTTTTTTTCGTGTTTTCGAGCGCGTCAACGGCTTTGGTCATTAGTCCCGTTAGTGTAGTACATGTTTTTCTCTCGGGAGATGGCGGTGATCTTCCCCCGCTGGATGGCGAGATCCGACGCCGACCTACGGTCAGCTAGTGGGGTTTCACCCTAACGAGACTCTCCCATCAGCGGGGCACCGCCCCGGCCGGGACAAGCTCTAAGCTCCCGACCGGTCTCCCGGAATGTGTGGTAGTGTAGTGCATGTTAGTGTAAGTGTGTGTAAGGGGAGAGGATAGGACAAGGAAGAGGAAGGAAAGATCGCGCGCTGTCAGTGGCCCGTTTGGTAGGGTACTGCTCCGGCATTCACCTGGTGTTGATCGGAGAAACCACGGAAAACTACCGATTAGAGCAGCCGGCCGCTATAATTCTCCTCCAGACAGCGACTGAATTCGACCCAGCTAAAAAGCTAGAGTCGAAAATCCTGCCGCCGTCAGAACTCGAACCAAGGACCTCCCAGTCAGAGGCACTGCAGTGACATCAGTTGATGCACTGAGCTACCGCTCCCGGTGAAAGTTTATTTGGAATTCGCATCTAAATGACGAGTAGAATCCGGTACATGTCCCAATACAGTCAAAGAAATGGGTCGTGTACCTGCCAAACACTAGTGCAAGATGTGCTGTATACGAATCAGATGCAAATATCAAATGTGTAACTGCGTTCTAAGAGACTTCATTGGCAAAACGTTATCATCTTCGACTCTACATGCTCTACATGTTGTATTATTTATTTTTTAGAAACCATTTTACATACAATTAGATGTGCCACAAAATATGAGAGGGACATCCATTAATAATTGAGAATGTATTAAGATTATTTTGCATCGGTGATTATTCAAGTTGTTCTTGATGCAGTTAGGGAGAAATATTTTCCGAAAGCAATCCCAGCTGCAAATCTCATTACTGAAAGTTTCCCCTTCTCCTGGTTTTGGAAAATACATTGAAGCAGTGTCAAGAAGTCAACTACTTTTATGAACCTGTAAGTAAACTTCTTTAACCAGATTAATCGACAAGCTGTTTTAGAGACGATTCTGGAACTTCTATGTAGTATACACAGTATTTTGTAAACAATGTTCCTCATTTTGTCAGAAAGAACTTTAAAGAGAAAATTCAAGATTGGAAGTTTGGTTAATTAGTGGCTCCGGGCGCGTCAGCTGATAAGGCTAATTCCCGTTAGTGCATGTTTTTTCTCGGGAGATGGCGGTGATCTTCCCCCCGGTGGATGGCGAGATCAGGCACCGACCTACCGTCGACAACCGGAAATTACCCTAACCAGGTATCTCCCACCAGCGGGGCACCGCCCCAGCCGCGACAAGGTCCCGACCGGTCTCCCGGCATGTGTGGTAATGTAGTGCACGTAAGAGTGTGTGTAAGGGTAGGATAGGACAAGGAATGAGAAGGAAAGATCGCGCGCGGTACGTGGCCCTTTCGTTTGGGTAATTCTCCGACATTCGGCTGGTATTGTTCGGAGAATCCACGGAAAACTACCGATCAGAGCAGCCGGCCACAAGAATTCTCCTCCAGACAGCGACAGAATTCGATGTACCTAGTGACGAAAATCCTGTCACCATCGGGACTCAAACCTAGGATCTCCCAGTTAGATGCACTGCAGTTGTCGCCCTGAGCCATCTCTCCCGGTTTAAAGGTCGGCACCGCCCCCGCCTCGCAGTCGGTCAGCGACGCTTCCCGCCATTTCCAGCAGTCGACTTCCTGTGCAGGGCCGTTTCCGCGGGTGGCTGTGGAAATGCGTCACCCAGCACTCGCGAGGTCACGGGGTCGCCGCTCGTTTCCCTCCGCCGTCGCCGTCCGTCCGTCGTTTGTTCCCATCCGCGCGCGCCTCGCGACGCAACGCTGCTCCAGTGGAGCCGCCGGCAATTAGTTCGATGCGGCCGCCTTCCGGGATGAGGCACATTCAGATGAGGCGCGGACGCGTCATTGTTTTCGGGGAAGCGGACGCAAAATAACACCACCCCGGAGCGGAAGCTGCTGTTCTGTTTTGGGTAAGGATGTCGCTGCACGCCAAATGGACGGAAGATGTGACAATGTGTAACCCGGATATACATGGCTTTTGTAATTGGAGAGGTCGCAGAAAGAATATGTTAACCCAGAAATTATGAAAATTGAGTTGACAGGTTCCAGCAACTTCAAGCAACTTCCAGCAACAGGTTCCGCGGCCAAGTCTGTCAACCCAGGGAGTCTCAATATCATATTTTGGTATGAACTGATCCAAACTCGAGTTTAAAAATTGTTGTCTGCTTCTTTCCGCTAGCAGTATCAAAACGACCTTTTTTTTAAAAAAACTATTAAAGGAAGGGTTAACATGTTCTTGAGATGACTTCTTCAATTTCTCTTTCAAATCCAGCAAATAATACTTTCAGTATCAATCAATATTCAATGAGTGTACGGAAACTTCTGCTTTGGATTGGAATTACATTTAAATTATTGTATACTACACAATTCCGGATGATTGCAATTTTATCTTCGACTTTTGTATGACCTAACAGAACGTTTCCCAGCGGTGGAGATTTCCTTCGCTTATTTTACTCAACCAGGAAGGGAATTAAATTTTTCTGTTGTCTTTGTAAGTTTCTTCCGCCTTCAAAATATTTGAACGAATCCACAGAGTTTACGGTTCAAACTACCAAAGAATTTGTTTATAGCATTGGATAATTGATGCTGCACGAAGTTATTAAAAAATCAAAGCTAATGACAGCACCTGCACGCGTGCACTAATCAAAATTAAGCGCACCACCTCGAATTAAAATGTTTTGCCTTTTATCTCTATTCTTTGACTCCTGGAGCTCTAGAAGTGGCACTGCGTATGCGTGCGTTCACTTAAACTCCACGATCGTTCAAAAAAAACCTGTACATGGTGTAAAAGATCAGTTGTTACGTTTTTGTTTCACAACAATTGAACATTAATCGTATGCATACTCGTCTGCGTTATAGTGGACCAAATTTCCGACTGATTATTTCGGGTTTCTATTATGGTAATTGATCCCGTCTGCGTAATGCATGTTTTTTCATCGGGTCGTGGCGGTGGCCGTTCCCCTCTGGACGGTGAGATCCGGTGCTGACCTACACGACGCCATTAGGTGGCTTTTTTTATCCAACCAGGTATCTCCCACCTGAGGAGCACCACCCCAACTGGAACAAGCTCTAAACTCCCTTCCGGTCTCCCGATGTGTGTTAGTGTAGAGCATGTAAGTGAAAGTACTTGTTCGTAAGGGTGAGGATAGTACAAGGAAGACAAAGGAAAGATAGCACGCAGTCCATGGTCCGTTGCCCATTTTTTAATACTAGGAACTGCTCCGACTTTCGCCTGGTATTGATACGAGAAACCACGAAAAACTACCGATCACAGCAGCCGGCCCTTATAATTTGCCTCCAGTCAGCGGGAGAATTCCATCTAGCTATCTAGCTAGAGCAAAAAAAAAATGCTGCAATCTTCGGGACTCCAACCGTAACACCTCCCAGTCACAGCCACTGCAGTGACATCAGTTGATGCCCCGAGCCACCTTAGGCAGTCAAAATCTTGATTAAGATCATAATATTTTGAGGTCTAAATCAACCCAACGCATTCGTTATACCAATACGACAGCCCTGTTGTCGAAAACAAGCCTCCACCGATTCTCACGACGGCGCACAACAGCACCTCTAACTCGGCGCCAGTCAACGAGGAGACGTCCTCCGCCCGGCCGCCGCCGCGCGCCGCTGATTAATGAAGCGCCTCGCGGCCGTGTTTGCTTATTGTCCGCGCCTCCATTGTTCTGTCTGCGCGGCGCCATTAGCGCATACGTTATCCGGCTGCGCGCTCCGCGCAACCGAGGAACAGGGGGCCTTGCTTCGACTGCGGCGCGGGGCGACGCGACGCGATCCGGGCATCGTTATGAGACTTATACTTGTTTTTTTTACGTGGCGTCTGAGGGCATTGTCTTCAAGATGGAATAAAGCACGACGTTTTGTGTCTTTCTCGGTCCTGCCGCTAGAGTTCCTTGATCTGTGGCACTGCTTGATACGGTCGCGATCATGCGATATCTTGCGGCAGGAGTAAGAAAAACGCAAAAAGTCGTGTCTTATTCCATCCTGAAGATAGTACCCTCAGATGCCACGTTAAAAAAAGTATAATCCGCCCCGGTGGCCGTTCCATCATCGGCGCTGTCCGCCGGGCTCCCGCACCGCGCGCTCTGGTCTACGCGGCAGCCAATGCTCCCCCACCTGCATTCCTCACGAGCGTGTCTAATGTGGCGATCGCTTGATGCCTGCCTTAACGACGCCCTGCAGACCGCAGGAATACGAGATTGCGTGGTGGGGGGAAGGCTACAAGGTGTATTTCATCGGGTCTATTGTGTTCACGCATAAATACTTGTGCGGACAATGCGACGTAATTAAAAGTAATGATAATTGGAAATAAGAAACTTTTTTTGAAGTAGTTTGTGTTGCAAATTAATGAGATACATTCTAAGAGTACTTTGTGTCGGAAATCTTCAATTAGTGTCCGAGGAAAGAAGTCGCCAAAGGAAGCAAATCACAGCTCACTGCGTGTTAACAAGCGACTGAGTTTTCATTTCAAAATCAGACACATTTGTTATTTTCTTATTATTTTGTTATTCCAATAAATTAATTATTTTAATACGAAGAAATAGTGTGAAACATTTTGCTATTATACCCTTTTGAAAGAAATTATTGAGTTCAAACAGATTTTGATATTCACAAAGTGTGTTTTTGATTGCAGTAGTAGAAATATTATTCGAGAACCCTTCATTATCGGAAATACTAGAATTTCAAGAACTGATATTCAAGAAGGGTTATCCATGTAACTCGAAGGAAATCATCAACAATATACGTCGACATTACTGAAATCCATGTGCATCTAGGTTACAACTCGCCCTTTAAAAGTTTAGAACAGGACAAGCAAGAAAAAGACGATTTCGACTCTTCCTGTTAAGTATTATAACAATAAACCACCTCTTGAGAGCAAAAAAATATAACCATATCCATTTATTCACCAATTTACGGTCCATATAAAAGGACATTCTGATTATATCAGTTTCTTGACCCGAAAAATGTCGCATTCGATTTATTCTTCCTTTATTCACATACATTCCCCAACACATGACATCAGTTTTCCACGGGACCATGTCTAACACGACGCTATTTACACCGCTGTCCGTAGGAACACGAGCTACGCGCAGACGGCCGCAATCAACCTCGACGGCACTTCCGCGCGGCCTTTGTCCGCCGCGTCGACTCTTATTATTTATCATCTTCCGGCGGGAAGGGCCCGGGCACGCCGGGCCGCTGGCCCGCGGGCGACCCACATTCGATGCCGTTAGACGTCTCCATCGCCCGCGCGACGACACGGCGCTTCGCGTCGCCACGCACCGCGTGACAAACGAGCGGAGGACGCCCCTCCATCGATAAGGGGCCGCTCCCGGCGCATCCACGCGCCCTCGCGGACACCTGGAGCGACAGGGGGCGGACGCCAGCCGGGTCATTAGGGAGGGCGAGGATAACTAAACTGTACATGGCCTCTCCTCCTTCGACCTGATTGCTCTTGATGTGTTCCCGATGTGAGGGTGGGTGCAAAGCAGAGGGTGAAAAGAAAAAGAAAAAAAGCATAGGGACAAGAATTAATGATAGAAATTAATGAGAGAAGAGAAAACAGATTGATTGTTGAATTGATGAATACAGTGTGAAAGAAAGAGAGATACATTTATAAAAACAACTATCAATTCTATCTTTCTCCCCTCTCTGTATATTCTTTCGTAGATTTTTCTTTCATTCATTTCATTCTTTCTTTCTTTGATTCTTTCTTCCTTCCTTTCTTTCTTTCTTTCTTTCTTTCTAGAGAGAGAGAGAGAGAGAAATGGAGAGAGAGACAGAGACAGAGAGAGACAGAGAGAGAGACACAGAGAGAGAGAGAGAGAGAGAGAGAGAGAGAGAGAGAGAGAGAGAGAAGGACTAAAGAACTAACATATTTAGCTACTAATTTTCATTTGATCTTCATGTCTGATCCCATACTAATAGAAATAATTGACCTTGATGCATGTGATACATATGAGGAACGTAATAAAGAATTACATGGAAACTGAAAGACTTAACTTCACAGCTTCTGATCACTAGATTATCATTAGGCATCTGAAAAACAACGTAACTTTTGGAAAGGTATAGAATTTCCACGAAGGGTTGCGAGAAACTACTCTCTCGCTAATGACGAAGGTGGAGTTTCACTGTCATATCTTTTTTCTATCCTGCGATCTCCGACTGTAAATTTTATCGAAGAAAACTACGCAACCATGTTTCACAAAATTATGGTTCCTCTCCGAGTGTACGTTTAAATTTTGAATAAACAAACATTTTCTTGCATGATATTTTCGTTGATGGCTGGTTTTCTTTGTGGCAGAGCTCAAGAACTGCGTACGTGCACATCTGCAAGGCAAGATGTGATGTTGAAGCAAAAAGGCGCAGCAGGGAGAGTACTGACCTGGAGAATGCGGATGACGCATGCGCTCAGGATTCGCTACAAGAAGCGAACGAAAATACACAGGAAACAAATGCCTCTGTGCGCTTACAATAGCAGCAGCGTCAACAATAACAACAACAGTAATAACAAACACTGTTGTAGTGATGAGAGAAATGCGAAGTTAATGAGGTATTTACAATTATTAACTATTAAATGTCCACTCCTGCCGACCTCACTGGCATGAAGATTACCACCCTGGCTTCAAACACCACTGTCCGCGCTTATTCAAACAGTGAGAGTGATGAAACGAGTCTAAAGGGTAAGAATTCTCAGAGATCTGTATCATGATTGTGATTCTTAAGGAACTCTTGTTAAATCTTAGGTAAAATTAAATCCTTTGACAATTCCTAATTCAATCAGATTTCGTGTGCATATTTCGAGTCATAGAACGTCGTATGTAACAGGTTTAGGCTATTCACCGTTGCTATATAGGTATTTGATGAAAATTGGAGCCTAAATAATTGGTTGCATTGGGAACCTGTAATGATGCCAATTAAAAAATTAATTACTCGTCGGATGATCGTCAATGGACAAGCTTACAAAGACCTGCAATGGACATAATAGTCGTCTAATTAAAGAAAGACCAATGATAATATGCCTTCTACATTTATGTGCCAGTTAAAGATTTAAAATAAAATACAATAACTTTGTATTAGCAAAAGATGAAAATGCACTCCCCAAAGTATGAGTGAACACTCTCCAATATGATAGAAAGTAATAGATATAAGCAACTCAATCGATGTGTAATGTATGTGTGTGCAAGCTCCAAAGAAAGGAGTGAGGTTTTCAGTATCACTCGTCGTACGTACAAGCAATTCCGTTTCGAATAAGATTATTATAATGCACACTTTGAAACATCAATATACGTGTTAATTTAAAATAAATGTTGAGTCGCCTCAGATGGCATAACAACCGCAGCGTGTTACTCATTTACTGTTTTGGCCTCAGAAGCACAGATTTCTGCATTTTTCTGTGTTTTTTTAAGTTTATCAATTTCTTCTCAGTCTCTATCTCACCGGAACTTTCTGTGTATTTCCGAAACTCAAATGAGCCGTTGCACACATTTTCGTTCAATGGCGTTATTTGTGAACAACGAGTACACTGCAAATCTGACGACCTGCTGGCAGACTAAGATTCTGAGGGTACGATCGAAGGACCGCACGCAATAGTGGCCCATGGTAATTTGCCCCCCAATTCCGGAAATTCACAAATTTGCATATTTCGGCGTTTGCATGTAAATATGAAAATTTAGAACCAGCACTTAGAACTAGCTTCAGGGATTCGACTCTCTATAAGCACAACCTTCTGGGTGATTTGCAAAAGATAATTCGTGAATTCACTTGTGTGCAGAAACAATGCGTTTATCAGCTAAAGAAACATTTATTCATTTAATCGACGAGAAGTCGGTGAGATTTTTCCCCATATGAAATGCCTCATCCTGCTTACATTTTGAGATATCCTTAGTAGATAGCTAAATACTTGTTTATCTGTCTTGAAAGAAAATTATCTAAAATTGTTAAAAATTGAGAAATGTATCTCCGGATTTTCCTGTCAAATCAACACGCTCATCTTCAGAGACCAAGTCATCTAAGCAAATGTCTCAGTGTTGTGATGTTTAGAACTTAGAGGTCAGAATCTTACTTTATATACTACATCAAAGCTAATGCTAAGCATACTCCAGTAAACTAACATTTCATCAAGAAAACGAGAACACCTTTAACGAAAATGCGTTGAGTGAAAAAAAGAATTTCTTATTCTGAAAACTTTAACCAACAATTTTCATTTAAAAAACTAACAATGAAAAAATGAAGAACGAATGCAATATTAACTGAATGCCGTTACATTATGTAAATATAAAGTACAGAAAATCAACAATGCATCGAAGAAGAAAAAGAACAAGGTAGCATAACGATGACCTTAACGATCAATAGGAACCCACCATAAGCACAGCCTCTCGGCAGAATTCGTCAAATCGACGGTATCTTCCAAGAGAACCACGGCGAATTGGAGAGTCGGCACGGTGTTTATACGCTAAACACAAGGAAGGCGATACCGAAGGTCTCCTACGCCGTCCAATACCTCTATCGGTTAGCGCAGGAAGGATACGCTTGGCACGAAGGCGGATGACGTCACCCACCACAACAAACACACTGGGCAGGAGCGTGCGGCAGTGACGCAGGCGCGGCTACCCCACGGCGAAAGCGGCGGCGCGGAGCGGCGTGGCGCGGCGGGGCTCCGTGCGGCGTCGGGACGCGTCGCGGTGCGTGCGGCGTCGGCGGCGTCGGCGGCGTCGGCCCGCGCGGAGCCAGCCAGCGTGGGAACGGGGCGCCGCGGCGCGCGCGCGCGCGAGGAGGAGGCAATGACCCAGCGGCGGCGGAGAGATGCTGCGCGGTCTCGGCCGCCCCGCCCCGCCCCGCACCTCCGAGCCCCGCCACGCCACGCAGATGTTCCGCCACGCAGCGCCCGCTCGCTCGTCGCACGCCCGCGACTCAACCGCTTGTCGCTCACCCTTTCGTCGACAGCCTGCTCGTCACCCCGTGCACTCGCTCTTGTCCAGTCTATCATCGCTCACTTGTCGCTAGGCTGCCCGCTTGTCGCTCCGTTCATTGCGCACGCTATGGTTTCTTGCATGCCCTCTTGTCAACTTCCCCTCTTGTCGCTCACCCTTTCACCGGCCGCCTGCTCGTCACCCCGTACATTCGCTCATGTGCAACCTATCATCGCTCACCATTTTTGTTCGCCGCTCACTTGTCGCTAGGCTGCCCGCTTGTCGCTCCCTTCATTGCACACCCTTTGGTCTCTTGCCTGCCCTCTTGTCAACTACCCCGCTTGTCGCTCGCCCTTTCGTCGACCGCCTGCTCGTCATCCATCCACTCGCTCATGATCGTCCACTACCATTTTGTCTCCCGCTCACTTGCCTCGAGGCTACTCGCTTGCCACCCTGTTCACCCTGGATTGCTCATCGGTTCGTCACTCGTTTGTCTGCGCGCCAACCACCCCGCTTGTCGCTAACACTTTCGTCGACCGTCCGCTCATCACCCCGTGCATTCGCTTTTGTCCAATCTGTCATCGCTCGCTTTTTTGTTGGCGGCTCACTTGCTGCCAGGCTGCCAGCTTATGGCTACGTTCATTGCGCACCCTTTCGTTGCTTGCCCGCCCTCGTGTCAACCTCCCCGTTTGTCGCTCGGCCTTTCGTCGACCGCCTGCTCGTCACCCCGTTTATTCGCACTTGTCCAATCTGTCACCGCTCGCTTTTTTTTTTCGCCGCTCACTTGTCGCTACGCTGCCCGCTTGTGGCTACGTTCATAGCGCACCCTTTCGTCACTTGCCCGCCCTCGTGTACACCTCTCCGCTTGTTGCTCGCCCTTTCGTCAACCGCCTGCTCGTCACCCAAGCACTGGCACATAATCATCCACTATCATTTTGTCTCCCGCTCACGTGTCTCGAGGCTACTCGCGTGTCACCCTGTTCACCCTGAGTTGCTCATCCGTTTGTCACTCGTTCGTCTGGGCGCCAGCCACCCCGCTTGTCGCTCACCCTTTCGTCGACCGCCTGCTCATCACCCCGTGTATTCGCTCTTGTCCAATCTATCATCGCTCGTCTTTTTGTTTGCCGTTCACTTGTCGCTAGGCTGGCCATTTGACGCTCGTTCATTCCGCAGGTTGGTTGGTTGGTTGGTTGGTTGGGGATTCCGGGCATGTCAACTGTTGTCATTAGTCCCGTAAGTGTAGTGCATGTTGATGTCCTCGGAAGGTGGTGGTAGTCTTCTCCCACTGGATGGCAAGATCCGGCACTTTCGTCACACTCCAACTTGTCACCATCCCAATCAGTGCTCGTCGCCGATTCATCGCTTAGCAGTTCGTCGCCTATCCGCGCGTCGCTGACACTTTCGGGACTCGCTCTACCTTACATCATCTACCCTCTTGTAGACTGACTGCCGCTCCATTTCCGCCCGATCGTTGCCCACCCACACGTAGCTCTCGTGCACTTGACCCCTGCTCGTACCAACCAACCCATGGTACATCTCTTCTTTCCTTCTCTCTCCCCCTTGGTTCTCTGCCGCTGCTGGTGAAACATCATCACCCTCTCAGATCTTCATCTTAGATCTGAATTCCTTCTTTGTCTTTTCTTCCTTCTTTTTCTAAATTCATTTCTTCATCTGCATTTATGATTACTCTTGAAAGACCCAACTGCACTTCCCTCTCACCGGTGTGTCCGATTCAATGTTCTCACACTCGTACCCTCCTTCGCGAAAGTAGAATTGTCCCCATTTCGGTTCAACTTCATGCCGTTGATGCAGCATCTGCCTCCGCTCCAACGCCATTATCATAACTCCGGTCACTAATTGCCATCATCGCTTGCTGCAATTGTGGATCTACAACCTTTCCTCGTAGCTATTGTTCGCATATATATCAAACCTGTGCTTCTGTAAGTAACACTTTCATATCACGTCTACAGATCTCTTCTTTTCCTTTTATGTCTATATAACTAGGCATTTGTCACGTGTTAAAGACATCGCCCCACTTACTCTGACCCTGTATTCACCACAAATGTCAATGCTAACGTATTGTGACCATTTTAACCATAATCATCCTTATGACCTTTCCACAAGGAATGACCCGGTTTCTGCTGCTCAATAGTTTACAAGTAAATATTACTCTTGATCGGTAACCACTAGCCTCTTTCGAGGATCTTCTCTCCGTAAGCCATGTGCTAGGCACGTAATGTAAAATGTGTCACATGTATTCAGACGCGTGTTTAAGCACAAACTAATTTTGATACTTCCATGGCATCCATTAACCAAAAAAGAAAAAACCTGGTAGTTGTTCGTGCGTCGTCTTATTTCTCATTCCTGGTATTATTGGTCTAACCATGAGAGTATCGTTTATTTCGCACTAGTAAGATAAGAAACACAATAGTCTGTGACCAAGTACAAACTCGAATACAAACTAACGAAAATAAAGAGTTTATTCGGAAAATACTTTTAAAAAATTGAAAAAACATAATCGTTCAACTAATTCAATTTTTATTGTGCTTTCTAAAGTTTATTAACATGCTATCTTTACCATAAAAATTATCTCTCTGAAATGCATTATGTTAAGAGAAAATAACATCACAATGTCTCTTTTTGGAGGTGGGGAATTTTCCTTCCCTCTGAATAAAAATTAATTCATCTAAACAAATTTCTAAACAACGTTGAATTTTCGGAACAATGACTGACCATGAAAAAATATTACTAAATTATTTATCGTACAAAAGTTTCAGATGATCTTTGAATTGATTATGCGGCTTAAAAAGTTCATGAATGACGATGGAATGTTGGAATTAGGTCAGGAAATCACGACAAAACACAAAACATATCTTAAAACCCCTAACACCCTAAATTCCTCTTGGATCGATCTCTCGTTACTCAGTTAAAGTTTTCTTGTGGGTTACCATCGTCCACCAGGGAGTAAAGAAACTCTTTGGCACTGGGGATGCGACAACACAACACATCGAAGCGTCACAAAAACTCAATGCGACAACATCGCCACAACATCGAAGTTCAAAATTAAAGGATTGATGTTAATACTAGATGTCCCAAAACTATCGATGTTTTTTGTGTTGTTTATCGATGATCTATTGATGATTATTTTTAACTGAGTAAGTAATCTCTAACATCAATATTCTCGAGAAATGGGACAGTAATTTAATTGGACAGTGGCCATGTTTAATTATTCACAACTACGATTGAACTGTCAAAACTGTCACAAAAATTAGAAAATAACAATTTACAAAACTTGGAGTTCTAAGAAGAAAGTTCCAAATTATTTACAATACAAAGAGATCGACAGTTTTCAACTACTTCGTCCTAATTATTTGAAAGGATCTTTCCTAATGACGACCCTAAATATTATCCGTTGTCCAACTCCCAAATCACTACCACCGATTAGGCGCTAAAATAAAAAAGAGGAATTGCGTTCTGTTACTTCATTTCCAAGTTCGGTGATTGGTTGCCCTTGAATCGTTAGGGAGAACTTTTCCCCATTTTACTACCCTCTTTTGGAATGTAGAATTTCCTCCTCCCTTCGGAACCCTGCAAGTTGGTGGTTTTGATGTCATAATGTTCAATTAATATGTGAAAATTATACAAGATTTTATTTATCATTATGATATTGTGTTCATTCAAAAGTAAAAACATCGATCATGAAACGATGTTAAAAAACATCGTCTTCAAAATGGCGATGACAAAATCTTATTTTTTTTATAAAAACATCAACATCGATGTCGCATGTACATGCTACTGTGCGTCCCAGCCGTTCTCCTGATCGCCGTCGCCGCCACCGCTAGTTGCTCTTCCGGTACCCGTTCCTTCACGCACAGGGCTCTTGGGGAAGGGCGAAGCGGGGCCTCGTCAGAGCCGAAACTTTCTCTGACCCGGTCACGGCGGCAGCGCGCGAGACTGCGGACCTCGCGCAAAACCGCAGCCACAGAATCCAGGATTCATCGCTGCGTGCTGTTAACCAATTATTTTGTGTTCGGAGAGAATACGATCGCTACATTCTCTCGCAAGTGGGGAGTATTACAGTGATCAAAGGCAAGCGCGAGTGGGGACCGCTACTCACGACGGAAAATTTTGTGGTTTTCCTGGACCTTTCCAGTGAACATTTGAATGGTTTCTAGTGAGTGAAAGATATTGGAGATTTTCTGTTATCTCTCGTAGGTTACTCTCTCTCTCTCTCTCTCTCTCTCACCTCTTCCACTCTGCACTCCTCTGATCTCTCTCTCTCTCTCTCTCTCTCTCTCTCTCTCTCTCTCTCTCTCTCATTTCTCTTCCCTATTTTATATTTCTTGCTGAATATGAAAACGTAATTTCTTAATCTTAACCCTTCAGAGTTCTTTACTCTAAGAAAAGTTAATAACTGGAATAAAACTGCATTGGAAGTTCACTAATGGTAAGGAAAAAGGAGGTTATCAATACGTGTTTGGTAAGGTCAGAATCACTCTTCACTACAAAATATGCATCTTCTCTTATGGTTTTTGTTAGCAAATCTTTCGGCCATTCTACTGCTTATTTGATTAAAGATGAATGGGCGAACCCGGTGCTGTTTGGCACGAGTTACTCATTTTTTACGCAACTCCGGTTTAGTTTTGACACGCTTAATAGTATCCTCCGAAACTGATTTTTATTAGCCTATCTTATGGTATATTTTAAATTCTTGAAAGTTTTTGGCTGTTCAACTTCGTTAAAAGTCTTAAAGGCAAATGTACAGATGGCTCTAGCATGGAATAGAATGTCACACTACTTCCGGGAGAGTGTGGGGAAATAAATACATGTCAACTCTTGCCAATGTTACAGAGGAAAATTAATTCAGATCTAAAACACTATTAATATCACAGTTCCACCATCATTGCCCTAATCTCAGGGAGATGTTAATTTGGTCGTGAAGAGCCCACGACACAAAGTAAGGACTTACGCAGCTACGTGGTCGATGTGGGAAACTGGAAGCCAACCAGCTTCTTATGCCCACAAGCCCCTGGTTCTTCCCATCGGTTAGTTTAAATACTACTTTAAATCACTTAAGAAGTTTGACATAGCTTCATATCTACAAGTGGATTCTCATACCGAATTCATTATTAATCCCCACAGGTTTTCTATACCAGAGATGCGATATCGGCAAGAAAACATCTAAGTTGCCAAACATCGATGTACAAAATCAAAACGTTGACGTTAATAACATATCGACCAAAAAACCATCCATGTTTTTTTAATTGTTTTAAATTTTGTTTAGTAACTTCTAACATTAAATTCGTGCGCAATAAAATTTAATTTGACAATGGTCGTGCTTATTAATTTATAATTAAAGTTTCACTGAAAACAAAGTTATACGTGTCTCCACACGCAAAATACAAGAAAGTCGAAGGGAACTCCAGGCCATCAGGATCATCTCGAGCAAGGGATGGTAATTTGCTCGATGAAGATAGAACAAACCGCGTTCGGCTGGCTCGAATACAAACAGATATTGGTACCATCAGTTAATGTTTATTTTAACTTGTATTGTGATTATGGGAATCTTTCACCCACGAAGAAAACATTGAAAACGCCAAAACATCAAACCCAAAACATCGATGTTAAAAAAACATCTGATTCAGTACACTGATGTTTAAGACATCGAAGTTTTGAAAACATTGACATCGGTGTCGGATCCCTATGCTGTACCACCGCGAAGAAATACCACGTGAATTATTAAGAAACTGTCAGAAGTACGTGTTTAGTGATTTTCCCAAAGCTCACTAATTAATGGGAAAATCTTTAATAGTCGCGGAAACCGTTCGCAAGCGATTGTTTCTGGTCACAGGAAACAATCACCGCGCAGAACAATCGTCGCTCACCGCCCTTAACTGCGCGAGCGTGAGATACCATATCCGTGCGTGTGCGCGGTAGACACTGGAGAAGTATCTGACGCGCAGCCTAATGGGACAGTAAATAACATGTTTCCGAGTCATCAGAAAAGTACGCACGCCTCATTGAGAACAGCTGGAGTGGAGGACGAGCTCGCCCCTGCGCCGACAGGTTCGTGAGTCTCAGCCGAAGAGCACCAAATGGAGAAGGCGGCAGCGAAGGCTGCGGTTGGAGGCGGTCGGGACTTCGATGCCCGGCCATTCACGGGCAGCGGGACGGCACCGACCGGATCAACTCTCGATCGCTGCGCCGGTCGTCGCAATGGTCAGACACACCTCTATCTACCCTCGGCGGTTGACGCTCGCAAAAACATGATGCTCGACACGAAAGGATACGCCTTCTCTCTGTTCCCTTCCGGCTAGCGAGTGTGGTTTTTACAATCGACGATAATATCTTTATGACATTACGTAAATAAGGACAAAGAATTTCTTTCATTTAACTTTCTCACCATCCTTATTTGTTCCCAAACCCGTGTTTCGAAATTTCTTTCTATGTAACACTGTTGAACAAAACTTGCAAGAGGGAAGTTCAGACTTTTAGGGAAGTGGCATGTTACTCCGTTTTATTTTGTCCGTAACTCATCTTTTAAATTTTATTCGTGTGTTAATTTTATTTTTTTCGTTTGTACATATTACTCGAAACTGCAGTTACGTTGATAAGAATACAGATGCCATAGAAAGAGAACTAAGTACAAAAATAAAATAAAATAAACACAGTCACATTGAAATATTCCATAAAAATTCCAGAGGCACAAATCGACACAACATTATCCAATAGGAATTAGAGAAAAAGTAATACTAAGTACTAGTGTTCAAAAAAGAGGGTTATTAAGACATCTAAAAACTTACAAATAATATCCCTTTAATCTGTGGGATTAGAACTTCAAGCATAAACTCACACAAAGGATGCATTTCCATTTTTTCTGTCAACATTTCCGATGGAATTTTTACGTGATTATATCTCATGCTGCACGTCTCCAATGACAGAAAATCTTCCTACACACTGCTATTCTTTCGTACATCTTTCACCCTGACTTCTTTCTACCGCATATACAAGAAGTTAAAAGCAATTTTAAAAAAACAAAAGAGATTCATCATACTTTTCATTGTCCTTGCCAAGAATTTGAATTTTCCAACTCCTTTATGACACAATGAAAGTGTTGGTGATTCACGCAAGCATATTGATCTTCACGAGATCCAATGCAGCATTGGATCTGCACCACGCCTGTCATTCAGCGGAGACCGCAGCGCCTTGTGTTCCGGAATTCCGTTAATTTTTTTCTCTTCGTACAGGCCTGATATTTAGAATATAAATGTGAAAATATTTTTTTCTACTAGAGCCACAAATTAGCCTTAAATTTTTAATGTGGTTTCATATTTTTGAACTGATTTTGGGATACATTTTCTGGGTGGGCGCTGCTACCTTTAGTCTAAAGCTTGCAGCACCCACGATTTTGGAAAATCCAAAAGAGACTAAGATTCGGGAATAAAGCATTTATACTTGGGTTTTCGTAACGTGGCGGATAGCAGTAGGTCATTCTTACATCTCCTGCCTTATAAAATGAATATTTATAACAGTGATAAGCACTTGTCTGGGGCCATGAAACCCGTTGAGAAGGACGTTCGCGAATTAATTGAAAAGATTCATTTTATAAGGCAGGGGGAGTGTAAAAATGACCTAATTACATCCGCCACGTTACGCAAACCAAATTAAAATTGGGCTCAAATTAGGCTAAATTTTGAATACGGATTGGTTGGGCTTGTTTTCGGGGTGTTGCTAGCATTAGATGGCTGCGATCCAGCAAGGCCGAGAACCACTGCCAGTCGCAGTCGGGCAGCGCGCCGCGTCGCCGTTAACCGGCCAGTGGCCACAATAAAGCGAGCGCCCCGCCGCCCTCGCGGCCGACCACTGTGTTTTTCTGCTTTACGGCCCCATAACCTTCCTCACGACGGCGACAGTCCGCTCGCCGCAGCCCGGCACAAAAGGACCGCGTCTTTGTTACCGCAATGCTCGCCCCGCGCGCCGGAGTACGAGGCTGGCCAGCCGAGCGGACGCTGTATGTGTGAGGTAAGAGATGTGGCTAAGGCTGGAATGAAGGGACTTGATGTCATAAGGATGTGTCTCACTTTTTCAACTCGAAAATCTAGAGTGGTTCATTTCTAGTTGTGCAAGGGATATTGGATAGATTGATTGATCGATGATACCGGGCGCGTCAACAACTAAAGTCATTAGTCCCGTAAGTTTAGTGCATGATTTTTGCTTGGGGGTTGGTATGATACTCTCCCGCTGGATGGTGAGATTCAATGCCAGCCTACTGTCGGCTAGCGGAGTTTTCCCCTACCAAGTATCTGACACCATCTATTCAACAAAAAATTAACTTTAAACTGCATTCAATCTCCGTGCACGATCTCGTTAAACGGCCAACTAACATAATAAGTATTGTGGCCTGGTTGTAACACTGCATGAAAGCGGCGTAAAATACATCACATAGGATGAGATGCTTCAAATTAGTTGATTCCTAAGTGCAATACAAAGTCACGTTCATCGTGTGTACACCCACCTAGAAATATTTGCCTGTTTTTATTGTTTTCAGTTAATATACATTACATGTTTTTTTTAATTGCGTGTAATGCATACTTACATTCATCTTAAACAAAGAATGTTAAAAAATCAAATAATATTTTTACTTTCTCGTACACGTTACGGAGTAATATTCGTAGTATAGAGAAAGTTATGAAATGCTGCGCGAAAAAACGGCGGATTTTCCGCGGAAAAAATTCATTGCTGGGCTCAGGTGGCGAAAAAGTGCATAAAACTAGTACCTAAATTAAGATAAAAAATCCTCTAACACGTGGTGTAGCCAGAATCCCTGTTTTGTGGGTCCCTGATGCCGAAAATCCAATTCGAAGCAACATGTTCCGTCCGTCTGTGAATAGTACTAGCACCTAAACCACAAGTACGATCTTTTCCAAATTGAAGAATCTCATGTCGATCTGGCTCTATTTGAAGCTTTGAAATTTTGAAAAATATACTTTAAAATTTGGGGGTACTTCTTCATGACGTTCCCAGGATATTTTCAAAATTTTCTCAAAAAAGGCTCCAAATGTTTCTTTAAATTTTTTGTAAGATAAGAGTAAAATACTCTTATAAAGGTAGCATAGGTCAGAACTTCTCGGTCAACTCTTAATTTTCGAAAATTGCAAAAGTTTTAATTTTCCGGCATCTTCCTACAACTATGAAATTGAAGACATGGATTTTTCCTTCAAATGCAATTTGTTGTGCATAAATAGTTCTTTCAATTATAGATTTTTTGGAAATTTTAGTAGTTTTCGTGCAATAGTGCGTGCAATATTTGAAATTTAAAAAATTTAAAAAACACGTTTTCCTCAAAAACGGATCCACATTTTTTCTTTAAATTGTTGGTAAGGTTAGTGCCGAACGAACCCTATGCCGTGACATAAACGTCATATTTCTGTATTCTTTTGTTTTTTCAAAAATTTCAAAACTGAAGTTTTTGGACTTGTCTCTCACACGTTTGTAAAATTTACATTAAAGGCGATTTCTTCACATTATTATATTTGTGTGAAGTGCGTGTGCCTTAAGTAATGTCAAATAAAGGTTCTCGAAAACTCAACAGATTTCTGTAAAAATTAGCACAAAATTCCGCATTTTCACAAACCTCCAAATGCCATTTTCTCAAAAATGGCTCCAATTTTTTTTCAAATTTTTCTAATATATAGTGCTAATTGCACTGCTTATTATGACGTAAAGTTCATTTTGGTGTATTCTTTTGTTTTTTTAAAAATTACACAAACGTAATTTTCTTGAAATACTTGGCACACTGTTAATATGGAGATTTCCATCGATTTGTATGCATTATTATATTTGTAAGTGAATGTGATTGAAAGGACTTCAAATGAAGGTTTTCGGAAACTCAATATATTCTTGTGAAAAAGAGCTTAAATTTCGCATTTACAGTAATACTCGATCTCCATTTTCTTAAAAACGACTACGAATTTTTCAAGGAAATCTTCTATTTAGGACGAGGTTTTACTCTTCTTTGATTTTCTTGAAGTAATAATTCGGTTATACTACTAGGAAAGCAAAAAATAGAGAAATTGTCAAAAACATGTACTTTGGGCGACGATGGATGGCAGCTGGCCAGAGAATGGATCACGATCATAAAGCCAGACCACACCAAAGAAATTAGAAAAAAATAGAACGAGAAAGTCTGTGCCATTCTGTAGCACCGCGTGTTTTCTAATAGATCCGACAGGCATAACTAGAGTTCACTGTTGGTATCACCACGCAACATGAACTGACTTTTTAAGCATAAAACTGTGATGGTGTCTTCTAATCCCCACATTGTTGGATGAGAATGCGCCATAAAAAATTTAAATCATCTCCATTTTATCGATATACATTGTTCTTCGTCTTCGAAACACGAAGCTGAGATGCGATGGGATCTCTGGCCTGAGTAACAGTATTCTCATGTAAACATCGAAGAATATATCGTGAACAAAATTCAAGGAGGGGTGTAATTTCACCTCGATCATTGGTATTTGAGAGACCAAATGACTCTTTTCTCACAATTTTTCTTTGTTCTTGATTTTAACTTTCTGTTCACAAGCTTCCCCATTTATTTTTTTTTTCCGAAATTTCATTTCCACATTTTCATTTCATCCTGATCAAAAAAAAAAAGTTTTCGTTTGGTATAAATGTGTACACTGATATAAATTTAAATCCGAAAGTCATTTGTTTCTTCTAAACACATTGTAATTAACAGTATAGGGCTTCTATTTTCCTTTGGCTTACATATTGCACTAACAAATACATTAAAGTTCATATGTTGGGATTTTTAATAACAAATGAAAGTCATATCTTCTTTGTAAAACTAGTCATACGAGTACGAAATGAACAAAAATCATTTCACTCTTTACACCCTCTAAATATCAAGCTAATGAAACACCGCCGAGAGAATGAAACTTACAGAAATAATTCCTTTTCTCCAGAAGGCAATTATTTCTTTTCATTTATATATTTAGATAACCAACGAACCGTCCAAGAATTCACGCACGCTGCCAGAAAGAAAAGTCTGCGAATAATGTGAAGATATTTGCCCCGAGGTCTTCTGCAAAGGTGAACGTACTACGGATCCGAAAGAGCGCGTTGGCTTCGCTCCGAATGCCAGGCGTGAGCGCCTAATGGAAACGTCGCTAGACAACAACCTGCGCAGGCAGCGACCTGCCGCACAGTGGGCCAAAAAAACTCTTCGAACCAAGCGTTTTAAATGTCTAAAACACACAAATAAATAACTCAATAATAATAATAATAATAATAATAATAATAATAATAATAATAATAATAATAATAATATGCACACATTGTAGAGAGTGGAGATTGTACCTGTCATAGTATCGGCAAATGGCGTAGTTACGAAGGATTGGCAGAAAGCTG
Source organism: Teleogryllus occipitalis (assembly GCA_011170035.1). Taxonomy (NCBI): domain Eukaryota; kingdom Metazoa; phylum Arthropoda; class Insecta; order Orthoptera; family Gryllidae; genus Teleogryllus; species Teleogryllus occipitalis. The sequence goes on along the minus strand of BLKR01010472.1, from coordinate 7,228 downwards.
GAAAAAGTCTGAAGCTACAAGAAACAAATCTCAGAACTATGCAAAATGCCGCTTTATTAGGTACGGCAAGCAGTGCCAGAAAGGTTTTGGGTCTTGAATGAGGTGCCAAGGAAGTAAAGACATCACCAAAATCATCATTAACGAAGGACTATTGTGCTGGCCAGCTAAAAAGCCAAACTAACGGGACAACTTTTGAAAAATGTCACTGTCGGATGAGAGCATACATTTATACTCGATTTAGGGTAGTTTCGTTTCGTTTTATGTTGGCAAAGGTTGTTGCCAACCGTCACACAAATACCCTGTATATATTACCTTCAAGCGGTAGGGACATTTTTTAAAATTTAAGTTTGCAATGAAACAACGACTACTTCCGTAGATTCCGCCAACATTCAAAGCCATCCAAGTGGAGTTGTGTTAGTTTACGAGTGTTGCTAAATATTTGCATTTTGCGTTTTGGTGCTCTTCGTTCGTTCCGTTTTATCGTTCAATTTATTTATTTAGTAGTACTAGGCGTTTTTGAGTTTTATTTATTATTTTCCAATTGTTTTGTTTAGTAATAATAATAAAGTTAATTGAAATAGTTATAGTAGTTCATTGTTTGTTGTTGTTAATTGTGTCCCTTTAGTATTTCTTGTTTTAAATTAATTATATTATATTTATTATTTTTTCTAAATTCATTTTATTTATAACTGGAAAATAATGGATAGCCCAACAACATCTGGGTCTATACTAAATATTGAACCTTTGAAGATAAAACGCATTCAAAGTTCTCTTCAAAAGGGAATTGTCAATTTATATTGTGGACTGTGGAAGGAAGCGGTGGAAGAAAAGGTCTATATTACCCACTCTTGTTTAATAATGCGAGTGGCAAAATTATTACAGGTAAGATTGATTTTTCTTTTTTCTTTTCTACATCTTATCTTTTAAAACTTACAAGTGTAATTTTCTTAATTGAAATTGGGATGAGTATAGTTGTTAATTATCTATACCATTACTCATTTATTAATTACCATTACTCATGTATTAATCGTAATAAATTTAATTTTCTTTTTTTCAAGATGTTGTGTGTTTACAGGTGGGTGTAAAGTCAGTTGATAGTATTATCAACAAATGTAAAAAACAAGAAGCTCTGACCACACCCAAAAAGACCCGTAAAAGATCCCGTCCAGTCACAGATGTTGACAATTTCACTAAGGATGCAATTGCCAATAAAATTTATTGTAGTTTGAGTTCAGGTAATCAATTAGACTTTTTAATTAGTTTGTTAGTATAGAGTTTTATTAATATAAACAATGATCATTTTGTGTTGTTTTATGTATTATTTAACAAGTACCAAGGATTATATTTTATGTAGGTTGTGGTATTTCTATAAGAAACCTGTACATAGAGATCGTGGGAGATGAAACGTTAGATTTTGAAGGCTCTCAGACCTCCCTAAAGCGAATAGTGAAGAACATGGGTTTTACTTGGGGAAAGGGAGACAGGTATGCCCATGTGAGGGAGAATGAAATTATAATTTTTAAAAGAGAGTGCTTCCTGAGGAATTACATTAAAAATACAGACTCCAACACACCAAAGACAGTAATTTTTTTGGATGAAACATGGATATACATGAATGGTAATTTCTTATACTTATTTTCTGTAACATTAACTTTAATATTGTTGCCCATTATAATGAATGTATTGCGACCCACCCCTCTGCCGGCTAGCTCAGAATGGGTTTTCAAGGTGGGCGCAAAATAAAAAAATACAATTAGAATAGCGGGGATCAGGGTCATGTGGGCCGTTGTGGATTGAATGCACTTACACAGAAACTCAAGTCGAATCACTTTCCACTTACTTAAGTATATTCTAATTAAATTGCTGTTACAGTAAATGAACATAAAACACTTTACATATACAAGAATTTTGTCTTGCTGAAAAAAAGAAAACAACTTACACTCTTAATAATTAACTACACTGTTTCCTTTCTCTCATTTTAAATCAATTTCAAAGAATACTTAAAACTTTGCCTAATCATTCCAGTCGTAAATTTCCTAGTTGCAACTTTACAATTAGCTAAGTTTTTCTTGAAAGAAAAGATTGATTCTATTTTTTCACAGAATATCGGTATAAAGAACCTGTACTAATACTTTCTTTCCGAAACAAATTATTCCTTCTAATATCTACAAATTGTTCAAGTTGGCACGACCTTACTGTGTCTTCTCACGGCGTAGAGAAATCTGCGGCGTCGACTCTTCCAATCGCTCGATGTCCTTGTCCTGACAGCTCGGTCGGGAGCAGAGCCGCCCCTCTGCAGAACCCCACGGTCGCCCCTTTCCAGTACCGTTGTTCAACTCACGATGTGGCCTCCGTCTCGTTTTCCGTTGATACTCTTTTCGTATTCTTTTATAGAATGTAACTAGCTTTTAATTCCATATTTAAAAGAATCTACAATACGACAACTGAGTCTATTGTATAAGAAGAATAAATATAAAAATAAAAAAACTCCTCGAATGTCTTGAAGAGTTTTTATCGTAGATGCAGTCCTGAAGTCCGTAGCAGTACGAGGTGCCGCCTTCTCGTGATCGGTAGGTCCTCACTCTCCAGCTGTTACTTCAGAAAAGAAAGCTTTCTTTCTCCCGACTACCGGTGTCGCATACACTACCTAGACGCTCTCTTACGGATATAGTTCGTAGTTTCCATTTTCGGATTGTATTCATGCGCGTTGGCGCGCGTTCAAACAGCTTATCTTATTCTTGAATATTGATGTGCTCCGTTTTCCGAGACCTCGGCAAAACGGATGGTCACATAACCCCTTCTTTCGGAAAAAAAGATTTTGTGGGATTTGATTTCATATGCCGAAAAAATCTTTTAACCAAACTTGATGCTCTTCCTTTCTTCTGTCTTGATTCTGGAATGTCGAGCTATCTTGTTTCTTCCTTCTTCTTCTTCTTCTTCTCCTTCTTTCTTCTTCTTCTTCTTCCTTCTCCTTCTTTCTTCTTCTTCTTCTTCTTCTTCTTCTTTCTTCTTTACATGATTCTTGTCGGTTTGTTTGTCTATTGGTTTGTTTCATCATTTTGTTATTATTTAAGTGATCGTAAACTGTGGAAATTGTACTTTCCGATTGTAATCCCACTTTCATCTAGTGTGCTATCGCAGTAACGGAAGAAATATTGCAATGTGCATGGCGAAATTAGGAATAAATCTGGCGTAATAATTGACGCAACCTAACAAACTCTTAAGCTGTTTCGTGTTTTTGGGCGGTGCAATTTTATCTATCTCTTGCATCTTTTCCATGTTCATTTTGACTCCGTTGACTGTCAAATCATAACCTAGGAATTTAACTTATTTAGTGCAAAAATTACTTTTCTCCAAATTCAGTTGTAAATTATTTTCAATCAGACGTTTCAGCAAAATATCTAGCTTAGTCATGTGTTCTTCAAATGTCTTCGAATACACGAGCACGTCATCAATATAGATAAAAGCATCGCTAGACATCTCTCTGTCAATGATATTGTCTAAACATTGCACAAGAGCAGATGCACTGTTCTTGAGTCCAAATGGCATTCTTTTGAAAACATACGAAATTCCCCGGTGAATAAATCCTGTATATTGTCTACATTCAGGTGCTATCGCTATTTGCCAGTAAGATGCAGTGAAGTCGGTTGAACTCAACCACTTGATGCCGGATAATTGATTAGTTAAATCCTCTACACGCAACGGTCTGTCTCTGTACGGTAGGGTAACTTGATTCAATCGTCTTGCATCTAAACACAACCTTATCTTCCCATTACTCTTTTCTACGAGCACTATCGGACTTAGATAAGAGGTTTTGGACTTCATGATAATATCATCTTTAACCATTGTAGCAATGAGCTTGTCCACCTCCTCCTTATGTTTTTCTGGAATGACATATTGGTAACCCGTGAATGGCGTTTTATCTGTTAGTTCTATTTCGAATTGAAAATCTTTTACTGGATTCTTGTTTTTGCAAAACACCTTCTGATTCCTAAGTAATACTTCAATTAATTGTTTCTTCTGATTTTCATTAAGATTAGAATTTCCTTGCACATGCGAACGAATTTTCAGCTTCACATCTTCTTCCTCCAAACAATTCGCCTCCCAATAATTCCATGTGAACGAATCAAATTCGAGATCCTGTTGATTATTCGGTTTTAACGTCATGGTATTTTTTCTAAGTTGATAACAACCCCGTATTGTTTCATGAAATCGATTCCCAGTATGAGCGGATATAAAAGTTCCGGCGCTACTAGGCACACAACTTGATACTTATTCTTGCCTATCTCTATTTCCAAATAAACTTGTCTTGTTATTGGCTTTGATTTTTTCCGATTCGCACCTATCAGAAAAGACTTTACGAGCGGCAATGTAGGTACCTCCACTCCCTGGTTTTTCAATTCATTCAACAAACTTTCCGCTATGACGGAGGTCGCACAACCTGTATCCACTAGTACTGACGTATCAACACCCTCACATTTAACCTTAAGCTTCGGACACTGTCGCCTGGATCCGATCTGCTTTTGTTCTTCTTCGTTCCACGGTTCGTCATCAAATGAGATTAATTCGATCGATAATATCGCCACCTCTTCTTCCCTAGATTCTTCTATTAGGTTTGCGGCGGGATGGCGTGTCGAAACAAACCTTTCTAATTTTCCGACTCATGTCCGCGAGATGTACTGGGTTCAGTATTTCTGTTTTGGAAAACTCCTCTATCAATAGAATTTTTTCTATTCCTATCTTTAGACGGCGTCCTATCTTGTCTAGCATAGGTCTGTTCTTCTACGTGCTGTTTCGATTTGTAAGTTCCTCTTTTCTCTGATTTGCTTACATAATGTTGCTGCTGCCTGCTGTCTTGGCTTTCTACCGGCCCACTAACATTTGCCCTTGCTCTCTGTAACCTCTCATTGTACACGAAAGTCGCATCATACAATCCCAGCTGCGTTATTAACTTTTCCGTGGACATTGGCAAGAGATTCTTAAGCAAATTTTGTGTAGCTGACGGAAAATGACGTGTTAACAAACAGACAATTTCGTCATCCGGGATCGTCGGAGTACATAATTTGAAACAAGCTAACTTCTCCTCTGCATATTCTTGCATGGACATCGTACCTTTCTTCCACGTACCATACATTACATTAACTTTGAAATTAATTTGAGTTTCATTGTTCCAGTATCTTGAGTAAAATTTTTCTTTAAATTCTGTCATAGTTTTTGGTAATTCTCCTAAACTATCTGCCCATATTCGTGCATTACCCTGCATCATCTGATAGACTATGTGAGTTTTCTTATTGTCCGGAACATAATTTAAAGAAAAGAAATTATCCACCTGCCTCATAAATACGCATGGATTTTCATCTCCCGCTGCACTAAATTTAGGAGTACACGGTAATGAAAAATACGTGTGCGGAACGCTTCCTCCACTCGATGGTAAATTTTCAATTTGATTTTTCAATTCTACAACGTCATTCGTACATGCTGTAATTTGGTGTTGTAGAACCACATCTTGTTCCGAAAGAGCTTTTATTCCACTATCTAATTTACTAGCTTGAACCTTAACTTGTTCAGTAACTAATTTTTGAAACTTCTCTACACCTTGTTCTATCTCAGTCTGCCTGTCGGACACGGTGGTTATAAGATCTGATTGCATTTCGATCCTATTTTCAAATCCTTTCGTAACTTGATCAATCTTCTCTTCTAATTCATGACCCAGTTCCGTGAATTTTTCTTCTAACTTCTCATGTTCCTGCCCTAATTCTTGTTGAATCTCATTCTTAAATTCGACCTTCCACTGTTCTGCTAATTCAGTGAATTGTATTTTTAAATTCTCTTCTAACTTCCTATTATTTTCTTCTAATTTTGTTTCTAAGGCATTCTTGTTCTCCTCTAATTTAGTTTCTAAGTTAGTCCCTAATTTCTTTATATTTTCCTCTGTCTTTTCATTCTGCATTCCTAACCTCGTATCTAATTGCTGCATGAATTGTCCTATTAATCGTTGCATCATTAAATTTGCCCTGTCGAGGTTTCGTTGTTCCTCATCCGGATCTCGTGTTGGCGTTTGCTGTGATTCCGTCGGCGAGGTCATGCTAGTTTCTCCTGACGTTCCTTGTTCTACTTCTACCGTTTCTTTCGCGATCATGGTACTTGGAGCTTGTCCTCCCACTTCCCTATCGCTATCTGAATCCCCAGACGATCCTTCAACAGTAGTTAAATTCCTAGCCGCGTTATATTTATCTGCCATTTTGACTGTATTAACTGCCTAGAATCAATCAATCCTCTTTCCCAGACACAATACACTTTTTACAAATTATTACACACACAAATACCTAACACTATCTCGAACAGATAACACTTTCATATAATACCCTTTTTGAAAAACACTCCAGAAAAAACACACTTTTACACAACACCTTTTTTGTTCTCTGTAACCTGTTCAGCAATCTTAGTGAATTGTGATTCAATTGTACTAGAAATTTTGGTTCCACCAAATTTTGGTCTCAGTTTTTCTCAAATCGAGTTTTGGTAAATGCATCCAATAATCGAGCCCCGCTTATGGGCGCCAGTTGCGACCCACCCCTCCGCCGGCTAGCTCAGAATGGGTTTTCAAGGTGGGCGCAAAATAAAAAAATACAATTAGAATAGCGGGGATCAGGGTCATGTGGGCCGTTGTGGATTGAATGCACTTACACAGAAACTCAAGTCGAATCACTTTCCACTTACTTAAGTATATTCTAATTAAATTGCTGTTACAGTAAATGAACATAAAACACTTTACATATACAAGAATTTTGTCTTGCTGAAAAAAAGAAAACAACTTACACTCTTAATAATTAACTACACTGTTTCCTTTCTCTCATTTAAATCAATTTCAAAGAATACTTAAAACTTTGCCTAATCATTCCAGTCGTAAATTTCCTAATTGCAACTTTACAATTAGCTAAGTTTTTCTTGAAAGAAAAGATTGATTCAATTTTTCATAGAATATCGGTATAAAGAACCTGTACTAATACTTTCTTTCCGAAACAAATTATTCCTTCTAATATCTACAAATTGTTCAAGTTGGCACGACCTTACTGTGTCTTCTCACGGCGTAGAGAAATCTGCGGCGTCGACTCTTCCAATCGCTCGATGTCCTTGTCCTGACAGCTCGGTCGGGAGCAGAGCCGCCCCTCTGCAGAACCCCACGGTCGCCCCTTTCCAGTACCGTTGTTCAACTCACGATGTGGCC
>BLKR01010471.1:0-55273 GCA_011170035.1 Teleogryllus occipitalis | reverse complement strand
GATCAACAAGCATTTGACAGTATTAACTGGAACCAGTTGTTCAGAGTGCTAAAGGAAGATGCAATGCCAAGCAAATTGATAAGATTGATCCAAACCTGTTTGTCTGAATCTCAGTGTAAAGTATACATTGCAGGAAAGATTAGCGACCCATTTAAAATAACATCGGGTGTTAAGCAAGGTGATTCGCTATCAGCTACACTATTCAACATCGCTCTCCATAGTGCTGTGAAAACATTAAATATTAGGGGCAACATCCTCTATAAGTCTAAACAATGCCTGGCATATGCTGATGATATAGCACCAATAGCAGGAAGTAAAGAGGCACTAGAAGAAATGTTTACAACATTGGAAATAAATAGTAAAACCATAGGCCTCAAAATTAATGAAAAAATGACCAAATACTTGAAAATGTCAGCATCAGAAACTAGAAAAAAAATAAAAACAATGGAGATAAATGATTACAACTTTGAAGGAGTCAGTGATTTCACATATCTTGGAGTTAATATTAACAACACAAACAATGTATCTGAAGAAATAAACAAAAGGGTGATGAAAGGTAATAAGGCCTATTATGCAAATATACCACTCCTAAAATCCGCTCTCTTGTCTAGGAAAACAAAAGTCAAGTTGTATAAAACTTTAATCCGACCAAGAGTAACTTACGGAGCAGAAACATGGGTCCTGAGCAATAATGACATCGAGACAGTACGTAGATTTGAAAGGAAAATTGTAAGGAGAATATATGGAGCTGTAAAAGATAGAGAAAGATGGAGGATAAGATCTAATGAAGAAATAAACAATATACTTGAAGATCAACATATAATTAGATTTATAAAATCTCGCAGAATTTCTTGGCTGGGACACGTGCAGAGAATGGGAGTGGAAAGAATACTGTAATGAACCGTCCTCCTCTTATAAAACAGCTATAATCGCCCCTTGTTAGGCGCACCAAAATATGTAATGAACCACTACCTGCTCTAGATCAACTACAATCTTTATAATCACTAGGCGTTACAACGCCAATATAATAACCAAAATCCGCTCTTATCAATTGCCCTAGTTATACTCAGCTTCCACCTCCAAGGTTGCCCGTCGACTAGCTGCTCCCCCAGAACCTGCGATATTTTCTTACACACAAAATCTGGGTGTGAGGTTGTGGCTGACCTGTACAGGATCTAACAATTATTCGGGCACGTGGGCGTAGGTCATTAACTAGCTACATGCAACAATTAAACTACGTTCGTTTAATTTAATGTCGAACCAAGTGATGTTCGCCGTTATTTATTTTCTGTGATTCCTGTGCTAGTTCGTAATTTTAGTTGAAATATATATACAAACTGGGGTCGTTGCTCTCCCATGACTCACATAAAACACTTAACGACAAACAAAATGAACACACAAACGATATAATACACTTAAATTACATGACATAAAATCCAAAATATTTCCATTCATACTGAGAATTATAAATAAACTCATTCACACCCGAAAGCGCATTCTGCCTGCATATCTATTGAATCTATTTTACGTTAAGACAGAACTTGATCTTGTACAGAAGCTAATTTCAATCTTTCTTCTCCAAAATGTGAATTTCATAACAAAAAACAAAGTTTCATAACTTCCCTTTTGCCGAAAACGCTGTAATCCGCAGCAAACCATTGTTGCGCGCCGTCCTCGCTGTATATTACGCAGCATCCTCCAAATCCATCCTCCCGCAGCATTTCTCCATCCCCACACATTACCAAAAATTTCTTGAACTCGCTAATATCTTCTTAGCATGTCCTTTCATTCCCCTATCATCCTATTTCCATTACGCAACTAATAACGCGATTATCTGTCTATCGCGTGCTATATTTCCTCCATAATGTCCTATTATTGAATATACTGCGACACATAAAATACGCATTGTTATTACGAACATCGTTGCCTAAACTCACTATATCTATTCATGTTCACCGTGTTTCTCGCACAATTGCATACTAAAATTTTATCTTTTTTCGGAGCGTTGTCCCCCACGTCTGACTTCGAGCTCGCTACACACAATCCTCCTGGGCATTGTTGCGTTGTGTCTTCAACTTTTTTTTCTGGAACATTTACCGATCGCTTACGTGTCTTTACCAAAAATATCATACCATTTTACTTAATTGTCCTTTCCAGGTTATTTCTCTTTATTACTACTTTTAATTATCAATTTACATCTTATTACTATTTCTTTTACGATTTCCTAATGTTTATTAACGCCGAAAATGCCTAATTTCCTTCGCTCGGCGCCTTGACGTAGTTGTGACGTCAGCGCGAAGCATCATTGTTCTCTCGTAAAAATTCCAAATATACAATTTCAATTGGCATCTCTACTGGAGCTCCTCGATATTTTTCAGAGTTGCGAGTAATGTCATAATTGTCCGCGTGATTTCCTTTATTAATCCCCAAAGTTTTATTTCAATCGCCTTACGCGTTCTCTTAATTTTTGGGAAAAACCGCTTCTTTACATTACCTTTCTTCTGATAACAATGGCTGTAAATCTCTAGTTATATCGTCAAAAGTGTACTTTCAAAATCACTCATATCTTTTAAACCCTGATGCGATTTGCTTCGGATAACTTTTGAAATGTTCCTTTAAATGAATGCCATTGATTCGTACTGTCCAAATCGGGATTTCGTTGCGTCTTCTTTAATTTATAAAAAAATTATTAGTGCGCGACACCGCTTTCTTCTCTTATTCCATCTCCTACTCATGCTATTCCTTGTTTTGTTTGTTCTTTGCATCTAAATTGTTCGTGGGGATTTTAGATTGTTACAATGCCTAAACATATACATAAAAATAACATTCTGGGCGTACGAAAACGTGGCAGGCCCAGAAAAAGTTGGATCCAGGATGTCGTGGATGACCTGAAAACAATGAAAGTCACTGGATGGTGGGAGAAGGCCGATAGAAGAGAGGAATGGAGGCAGATCGTGAAGGCAGCCTTGGCCCACATCGGGCTGTAGTGCATTGGAAGAAGAAGAAGAAGAAGAAGAATTACATAGACTTGCAATACAAACAATATTTGAGAAGTTGCGTATCCGCTTTACTTTCTAATATACGTACGTATAAACGGAGTAATTATACCTAGTATAGAGAAAGTTACGTAATGCGGCACGCAAAAGCGGCGAATTTTCGACAGAATAAAATTCATTGCCGGGCCAGAAAACAAGAAAGCGGATATATCCAGTTTCCAAATTAGGAGAGAAAAATCCTCTTAACACGTGGGGTCGCCAAAATCCCAACTTTGTGGTCCTTGTTGCCGAAAAACGAAAACAAAGCGTCCGCCCGTCCGTTCTCTGTGATTAGTCCTTCCAACGCTTTAACCATTCGTACGATCTTCTCAAAATTGAAGAATCCCTTGCCGATCTGTCTTTAGTTGAAGCTTTGAGATTTTGAAAATCATTCTTTAAAATTTGGGAGTTCTCTACATCAAGCCCTCCGGACGTTTCCAAAACTTTCTCAAAAAAATTTGGCTCCGAATTTTTTCTTCAAATTTCTAGTAAGAATAGAGTATAATGCACCACTAAAAGTGGCATAGGTCAGATTTTCGCGGTTAACTCTGAATTTTCGAAAATTGCAAAATATAATGGTAAAAGTTTGAATGTTTTCGGCGTCTTCCTACATGTATAAAATTGAAGATATTTACTTCAAATGAAATGTGTAGTCCATAAATAGTTCTTCCATTAAGGCCAAGTACATTTTTTTTTTCAAAATTTTATTAGTTTTCGTGCAAAAGTCCGTGCAATATTTGCAATGTAGAAAAATTACTAAAAGATTTTCTCGGAATCGGCTCCAATTTTTTTTTTCGAAAAGAAAAATTTCCAAAAAGATAAATCCATTTAGGTAGGGTTAGTGCCAAACGAACACTATACGATTACATGAACGCACTATTCCTCTGTTCTTTTGTATTGTAAAAAATTACAAAAATTTAATTTTTTTTACTTGTCTCACGTCTGTAATATTTCAATTAGAGGCAATTTCTTCACATTGAATTCTAGCGGCCGGCTGCTCTAATCGGTAGTTTCTCGAGGCTTCTCCAATCAACACCTGGCGAATGCCAGAGCAGTACCGTACCAAACGGGCCACGTACCGCGCGCGATCTGTTGTTCCTCTTCCTTGTGCTATCCTGGCCCCATACACACACACACACACACACACACACACACACACACACACACACTAACATGCACTACACTACCACATATTCCGGGAGACGGGTTAGAGCTTCTCCGGGCTGGGGCGGTGACCCGCAGGTGGGAGAGTCCTGCTTAGGGGCAATCTCCACTAGTCGGCGCCGGATCTAGCCATCCAGCGGGGGAAGATCATCGCCATGTCCCGAGAAAAAAACATGCACTAGACCTACGGGACTAATGTATAAAGCAGTTGACGCGCCCGAAAACACAATCAATCAATCTTCACGTTATTGTAATTATGAGGATATGTGCTTTAAATCATGTCATATAAGGTTTCTCGAAAACTCAACAGTTTTCTGTTGAAATGACCACAAAATTCCCCATTTTCAGAAACATTCAAACGTCGTGTTTTCAGAAATGGCTCCGATTTCTTTTTTCAAATTTTGTGTACAGATAGTGAAAATTACGCTGTTTCAGATGACCTGAAATTAATGTGGTGTTTTCTTTTTTCTTTTTTTTTTCTTTAAAAATTCCACAAATGTAATTTTTTTGAATTTTATCTCACGTCGTTTATATTCACATTTCAATCGATTTGTATACATAATTGCATTTTTGATTGGAAGTGCTTCAAATGTCTTTAAATAAAGTTTTTCAAAAACTCAATTAATTCCTCCGAAAAAGAGCTGAAATTTCGCATTTTCAGTTATGCTTAATCACTATTTTCTTTAAAACGGCTCCAAATTTTTCACTGAAAATTTGTATTTAGGGCGAGGTTTCGCTGTTCTTTAATACTCTTGAAGTAATATCTCGGTTCTGCTATTAAGAAACCGACAAGTTGAGAAAATGTCAACAAAAAAAAAGTTCTTCGGGCTACGATAGATGGTTGCTGGAATGTGATGGGACAAGACCATCAAGCCTGTCCACTCCAAGGAAATTAAAAAACTTCACTTACATGAAAGTCTGTGCAATTGTATAGCACTTATAGTTTCATGATTATACATTTAATTTAAAAATCTGTTGTGTTCAGTTCTAGTTGATCTACATTCTTGTTCCCATAAAATAATTATGAATTTACACATCTTGCATTGTTTTTCATAATCTAAAATCCATTGTTAATGCGTTCTCACTTGTATTGGGAATATTTCTCTGAGGAAAATGTGGAGTATTCAATTTTATTTTGTTTATTTTGTCAAAAAGTCTATGTGTTATATGGAAAGAGTTATAGTCTCTCATATTCAGTTCGAGAATCTCACTTGTACTCTTTTTCTACTGTAAGTTCGAAAATGAATAAAAGTGTGTATCAACAAAGTGAGTGTTAGCAACGTTCGAGAATATGAAAATTTGTCTTCCAAGAAATAAAAAAATTCAGCATCTGTTAACAGAGTACAGATTTGATTTTGAGATGGTACTAATAAAATAGCCACCACAGCCGGCACTCTTCTCTTACCAAATGTAACAGGAGATCTTAATAACACTTATGTGAATCTGCATTAATAGTTTATATTCCAGAGTATATTGAAAGCCCTAAGCTGCTAGAAACCGGTAATTTGAATAGGTATGTTAAATTTATGTAATAGTTTCATGAGTCACATTGTACTGAATTATTTGCATTTTGTAGGTGTAGGTTAGAAATAGGTTCCAGGTTTCACCCTAGCTAGTGGCTCATGTAGGCAAATAGGCAAATCACATCACGCTTATGGCGGTACTTGCATATTTGTTAAAAATAACATTCATTATGTATCAATCACGGAATACTCCTATCTCTTAAAAGATAAAGACTTTGAAATATCTATCATAGATTTACCAAATCAAAGAATATGGATTTTATATATGTACCACAGCCCCACTGGAAACACAAATGTTTTCCTAAAAAATCTTGAAATTGTTCTTGTTAAACTTAAAAGACGCAGAAATTATAAAATTATATTATGCGGTGATTTTAACGTAAACTGTTTGTCAAAATCAAATGATGAGGAACTATTCAAAAATTTACTTAAATCTTTCAACTTACAAACTATTATAAATCAACCCACCAGAATATCTAAAAAAAAGCAGTACTGCCATTGATCAAATAATAATAGACACAAATGATTGCAGCTATTCAGTTGTTACATATAACACAGTCTTTAGTGACCACACAGCACAAATTCTCAAAGTCGAATTGGACACTAAAGATATTAAGGAAACACTTTATAGAGAAACTCGAAACTTCTCTCATGAAACTCGAAACTTCTCTTTGCGGATGATACGAACATCCTTTGCAATAAAGAAACCGTAAATAGTACAATATCAGATGTTTCAAATTGGTTCCGAAATAACAAATTAAAAGTAAACGAAAAGAAAACGGTTTTAATGCAGTTTTCATTTTCAAATAAACAATTCTGTGCTCCATTGAAAATGAACAGTGTACCATTGACTGATGTTAAGGCAACAAAATTTTTAGGTCTCTCAATTCAGTCAAACCTTAAATGGAACGTCCATTTAAATGAATTGAACACAAAATTAAGTTCATTATGCTACGCGTTCAGAATTCTTGCAAATTCAGTCAGCCTTCATACTGCTCGTTGTGTATACTTCGCGAATGTTCATTCCCGCCTGAGATATGGCATAATATTCTGGGGAAATACATCTTATAGCTCCCAGACTTTTAGATTACAAAAACGAATTGTACGAATAATAACCAAATCCCACCCACGTGATTCATGTAAGCCTCTCTTCATTAATCTAGGAATTCTACCATTACCGTGTCTTTTTATTTACGAATCAGTGGTTTTTGTAAAAAATGACTTGCTCAAGGGCGGGAATATTTTTTCAGAAAATGCCGAAGTCTATTACTATAACACTCGACGTAGAAATCATATCCATCAGGTGACAGTATCAACAGCTCATTACAAAAAATTCACATACAATACATGTACATTATTTTACAACACTTTGCCAGATGACATTAAACGATTAAATTCAATAGAAAAGTTTAACTCCCAAGTGAAATCGTTTCTGCTGCATAACTGTTTCTATACAATTAGAGACTATACTGAGCATCACAAGAAAAGTAACATTAATTTTAACAATGATACATAATGCATTAATTACCATTTGGACTGTATAAATGAGTATAAACAACCTGTAACAACTATTGTAACACAGCTTCCGGGTCAATGAGCCCCATCTCGAACAGGTTTTTCGTCCAGTTTCCCTGATCCATTGAGCAAATGCTGAGATGGCCCCTTGTTTTGCTTCTGGACATAAATGTAACTTCATTTTCTGTGCACGTCTTCTAGAATTTAGTGGGAAATACAATTATTCAAATTATCGTTTCCATGTTGTCGCGGCAGGAAGTAATAAGAGCCAAAATTTATTGCTTATTTATCTTTGAAAATAGATTTTATTACATGGGAGTTTTTTTGTTGTTTTTTTTCTCCCTTTCAAAATTCAAAATTTATTGCTTATTTACCCTTGAAAAAAGATTTTTTTACATGGGAGTTTTTTTGTTTTTTTTTCTCCCTTTCAAAATTCAAAATTTATTGCTTGTTTATCCTTGAAAATAGATTTTAGTACATGGGGTTTGTTTTTTTTTTCTCCCTTTCAAAAATTCAAAATTTAAGTAGTATATGGCTTAGTGTAGGGATCACAGAATTTTGAAAATGTGCACACATTTCACTTTTCCCCATAGCACGTCATACGCAGTTTTTAACTGTTTTTTTGACGTAAAATAAATTTAAAAAAAAAATTACCATAGACATTTTTTTATTATATTCAGTCCATATTTAACTTCATCTTTTGAAAAAAATAACTACATATATATTTACTTACCTCATGTATTTTAGTCCGTATAAATCCGCTCCCTCATAATAAATTGGTAGTGTATGTATGGAAAACCGTTTCAATGCAGTTTTCCATTTCAAATAAACAGTTGTATACTCCATTGGAAATGAGTGATGTGCAATGATGATGTGACGTATGTTAATGTTACAACATTTTTGGGTCCCTTAATTCTGAAAAAAATAAAACGGTACATTTATTCAAATAAATTGAAGTTAAAATTTAGTTCATTTTGTTATGCGTTCAGAATTCTTCCATATTCTATCAGCCTTCATGCTGCTTGTAGTGTGTATTTCACAAATGTTCATTCCCATCTGAGATCAGGTATAACATTATAGGGAAGCATTTATAATGGCATGCAGACTTTGGATTACAAATCAATTCCTATGAACAAATCCCACACGCGTGATTCTTGTAATCCTTTTTTAAGCTAGGAAATTTACCCTTACCTTGCCTCTTGATTTGTGATTATTTTTGTTGTTGTTCATCAAAAATGATTTTCTCAAGGGTGGAAACACATTGTCAGTGAATACCGATATCTCTAACTAGAAAACTTTCAACAATAATCATACTCATCAGGTGTGAGTATCAACAGCTCACTACAAAAAATTCTCATACAATTCATAATGTTATTTTACAACATATTGAAAAATGATATTATAATGATTAAAATTAATTCACTAATTTACGTGCCAAGTAAAATATTTCCTACTGCTCAGTTTCTTTTCAAGTGAAATAAAATCAAACCCCTTTAAGTCCAAGAAAGCAAAGTTTACAGAAGAGAGAGAAAAAAACGTGTTATCACTCTCAGTGATCACAGATGTTGTCCTACAATCTATTACTATTATAGAGATTTATCATATCTTGAATTCCTTTAATATGTCAAAATATAAATATTCTTCTTAAAAAGTTGGTATAAATTGGATTAAAAGCTGATGGAATTCTTGCTTTTTCGATTTCAACAAGTGCAGTTAGAATGAACATCTACCTCAGACGCAATTGTATTTGGTTTTAAATATTAAACCTCCTTCATTTTCTTTCTTAGTGCATAGTTCTTTCTTCGAACATTGTATTTAGTTTTTTTTGGATATGAAAAATCTCTATTGGACTGTTTTGTTTCTTTTGAAGTTATATTTTTCTTCAAAATGTGTGGGAAATGTTGATTATAATCAAATATCATAGACTTATTGACCTCCACAACTTCATATCGAACTGAGTTGCAAACAATGTAAAGCCTCCGATTCAGAATTTCATCACTTACCTTCTTTGAATTTTGATGTGAGCAGTCTTTGTCGTTAGGGAAGGAACTGTGTCCTCACATAGGATAATGTTGTTCTGTATAATTGAAGTGACTCATTTTATCAAGAATATTAATAATTGAACCCCATTGTTATTCCTCTTCTTACTGGTACATCCATCACAAAACAGACAATTTCCTGACAGAAAGGGGAATGTAAAGATATACGAAATATTTAACAATAATTCACTTCTTGTGAAGATCCTTTCTTGCCATTCGTTTCTGAATGCATTTACATCACTTGCTTATTATCTGAATCCATCAATAACCTAGGTAACTGGTACATGTATATTCTGCTGATAGTCAAATGTAATCAGATCTATATCTTTGCCCCGTTCACTGAGGTCTGTGCACCAGTTCTTCTCATAAAAAGCTTCTGCTTCCATCTTGTGGAGCCTCCGAACTGTCAACAAGTTTTCACTAACTGCTGCATCTTTTTTCACATGTGTTTTCCCTTTTAGTTCATAACATTTGTTTTCTACATTTATCTGTTGTGGTCTCCCTAATTCATAGTCAAATGTATCTAAAATATTTAAAATTACCTCAATAGCTTGCCACCCTGTGAACATTATCTATTTTCACTTTGTTTTTGTCATCAGATAGCTACCAGGATCACTTTCTTGTAAAGAGTTCAAATGAATTCTAAACAAAATTTGGGAGTTCTTATCATATCTTTCAGGTTTTTGGCATAGGCAATTAATGAAGTACCCAATTTGGAGCAGTAATCTCTAAAATCTCTCCTAGATAATAATTTACATTTTATACTTTTTATGTCCTAATTTTGAATATACAGGTATTTAATGTTTTCAATTCATCAGTACCGCCCTTGAAATGTTGATTGAACTAATCTTTTTGGACCAAAGGACTAGATTCATGAATAAAGGTATCAGTAGAGAAAATTTATATCATCAACACAAGGAATATCTTCCCGAAAAATATATGAAAGAAGCTCTCCCAAAAAGTCAATGATTTTACTTAAATCTTCTGCATTAAAATCATGTACCCAATCCCTGCATAAATATCATTATCCTGTGTCAATAGTGGTATTACACATATCAGTCTATGTAGTTAACAACGGATGGTAAACTTCTTCAGTTATTATTGTATTGTTAACACAAGTACGTGATGTATGAAACATACTAGAAAAGACTAGATCAAGACATATCCTGCGGACGTTTGGGGTTGTCTTGTACTGTTAAAAATTTAAGAAATTTATCATTTGAGACAGTATGTTCACTGTATTTCTAGTTGAAACAGATGTATTGTTATTATTAGGAAGAGGATTGGTATGCCCTAAAAAATCTTGAGTTATGCCAATAAAAATATGCATTTGCGACCTGATAATTCGAAATATGTACTGTAATATACACTAAAAATTAACAATATTTCATTTCCTATATAAACATTTCTTGATATAATTCAGGAATAGCATGCTCTGAATTAAAAGATATATATTTTTGTGCAAACATAAACACTCTTCTCCTGCGTTCCGCTTCCCCTCGTCCTCCGCGCCTGCACAAACACAAAATTACTTTCCATTGGCCACCTGATCCTCACCAGCCCTTAACAGCTACATCAATTTCTGCTTTGATGGCAAGAAACAATGTCTCTGGAAACGGAAAATTATAGGATCCCTTTTTTATATTCTAGAATAGTTTGCGTGTATACATGAAGATCAACACGGCCGATAAAAGAGGAGAGTACATCAAAGATTAAACAGGAAAATCACTCATGTCCTTAGACAAAGTTCCCTGATTTTTTCCGAGTTTTCACATCATAATTATATTTTTTACTAGTATTTCACACAATTTAAAGAAAAAATTAAAGCAAGCCAGAAACTAATACGTTAGCTCTCTCATTTCACCCTATTAACGTTCAAACTAAAAAAATCTCAACAAACAGAAATTGAGAATAACATAATACTAAACTTTCTTTTTAGGAATAATATCTAGACTTATAACCATATCAGAGTGTTCCCTGACCTCTAACGATTCTTGTTTTGGAGAAGGTGGTCACCATGTTATTTAAGTTTTATAGAAGAGAGAGTAATCTACAGAGTCGACGCCGTTCATTATTTTCACGGTTTGTTATGGCTCTCTGCAATTTTTTTCTTTTAGGTAGCAGATTCTAAAAGCGGTTCTTTCAGATCATGCCTTTTTCTTTTCCTAGGGCTTTTTATCCAGCCGACAGCCGGTTGCCCTTTACGTCCCGAAGGGACGCATATTCGACCATACACTAGACAAACACTTGCGGGCTCCTCTGATCTGGGGTCAGCAGAACGCGAGGCCCTCCGCGACAACACACACACAAAGTCAAGGGACAAACAGCCATGCCCAAGGCGGGACTCGAACCCGCGACCCTTCGGTCCGAAGCGCTGAGTCGGTACTCGCTCTTAGCCACCTCGGCCATCCAGGTCGGCTCAGATCATGCCTACAGTGCTAAAAGTACAAGTTTTGGCAATATTCTAGGGATTTTCTAATGTTGCAGCTGAGGATATTATCTTCACGATGGAATATGGCACGACATTTCGCGTGTTTCTCGGCCGTGACGCTTATGTCACTTGACCTGTCGCACTGCTTGATAAGGACACGAACATGCGACATCTTGCGCCAAAAGAGAGAAAGACGCAAAAAGTCGTGCCATATTCCATCTTGAAGATAATACCCTCAGCGACCACCAAAAAAGAACAAGAATAGGGTTGAAAGGGAGAAGACGCTTAAGTGTTTTGATACATCTGTGAAAGCAACACTGAAAACAAAATACTTTCGTCTGACCGGAATGACCAAAATAACTAAACGACAAAAAGAAAAGGGCCAAATGGAATAACTGACTAAATGGCACAAAGGCTGTCTTAAAAATGGCGAATGGCACGCTGTAGAAGGGATATTGTTTGCTCGTATGATTGTGCCCCTTTGCTACCCTCTCCTACTCGCAAAATAAAAGGTCTCTTTTACCACTTGTACCATACATAACTACTATGAAGTCACGCCGAAAATTATTCCTGTTGAGAAAGCGTGTCGTTGGTTGTCTGCCATGGACTGTTTGTGAAGCGCGCATCCGAACGCAGAGCTGAGTCCGGAGGGTCGCGACCTTCGCCTGGAAGTGACCGCGGAGACCCGCCCGTCTGCTCAGGCCCGTTCCCTCGACGCGACGTTCCATCCACTGATTCACCAGGGAAGACATTCCACAATCAGCAATTGCACATTTACGGGGCTTTGCTTCCACATCTGGTGAATCGACGTCCAAATACATGCGCTCTTCTTATAATTAGCCGCAAACGATTGTCATAACCGATTGAATTCCAAATAGGGCGCAAAATTTGGATTTGGCCGCCTATGTGGGAACACTAGCGATGAAAGTCGGCCAACTTATGCTAAATTTGCCAATTGAAATCCAGCAAAAGAAATCAAAAATTGTACGAAAATATCTCTAAGAAATGCGATGCCCAAAATTATCAAACATTTTGACTGAAAACGGGATTAAAGGGCCCAGAAATGTAACGCCACGCTCTTGTTTTACGTAACGCACGCCTATGTCCTCTGGCATTGCAAAGTAAATAAAAAACTATGTCACTCACCTGAAGAACATAAAGGATCCTCCTCTTTAATGAAACCACCATCACTGCAGAATTCAAGAGGATCCTGCAGCAAAAGACGAAAGGCATTCCTGATCATTTGAGTGCACTTAACAATTGCATATCGATGGAGGGGAGGTGTTTCGTTTCTCCACTCCTAGAGGGCAGCATGAAGCAGGGCATCTGCTTCGTGTTCACGCGAATTAAATTCCGGGTGATCAGTATAAAACGCAACCCACAGCAGGCAGAGCGAAATGCACTGGCAACCATGTTTGAGCGGGTCGGATACCGGCTGGTGGTTTCAAGCAGGTAAACTGACGGAAGTACGCTTAAACCCCTCTCCCACTAACGCCACCCTGAGGTGGAGAGCAGGTGACCGCCTAGTTCAAAGTGAAAAGGGCACGCGCCTGCTTCTATGGCGTCGAAAGGAACTTGATTAGTTAAGAACGACGACTCCTTCGCATATTGTTTTAAAGTGAAAGAATCTGGATATGTAAAATATACATTGAGGTAAATTTAATAGTAAACTTCGCTTGTTTTAGTTTCATAACTAGATACACATGCTCCAGAGCATACGCTCAAGAAATGTATATGTTTTATACTTTTCTGTTTTAAATAAATATTAATAAATTATAAATTCAAATTCCCAGAACAAATATTTATTATTGTTATTATTTAATCAGGTTATTCTAAAAATAACAAACTAATTAAAAGATAATAAAAATTATTTTGTCAATTTATTCTTATACGTATCCGGCGTTACTGTTTCTTCGAAAAACAACAGACCAATTAATCTGCGTCGATAAATGGCACACCACACTCCTATCTTTTTTAATGCAATGCACTCTACTCTCTCCTTTGGTCTCTCGGTACTCCCAGAGAGTACCGTTTTGCTGGCTAACATTTCCACCAGATGAAGCGAGACATCACTAAAAACACTTTATCAAGTGCATCAAGACCTTCGCTAAAAATTCGCCGTAGCCACAGTAAGTAATGCGAGTGCCCCATCGGGAACCTTACGCTCTTCAGAAGTCCGCTGTTGGAATGCACACATTTTCAATTTTTTGTGACACAGTGTGTACTTCCATACGAGAGATTACGTTGCTGCTAGAGCTTCCTTAATCATTTTTTCGGGGACGTTGAAAGAACATCACCAACTTCTAGTTTTCGCTGCATGAGCACTGTGTTTTGGTGACAACAAATGTGCTCCAGAAATGTACAGATGTTTTATACTTGCTGATTTAAATATGCATTAAAAATCATTAATTCCAGATTCGCAGAAAAAATTTATTATTTTTACTATTATTTTTATTAGTGTAGTTAATATTAATTATTTTTATTGAAATAAAGTTACTTTTAAAATAAAAGTAGTTTTGAAAAAGCGGACTCTGTAGTCAGTGACTAATAAACACTGGTGAAATTATCAGTGAAAGAATGTCACTGCTTAACGATACATTACAACCTTTCCCTACATCCCCGTTATTTAACCTTAACATAAAGGTTTTGGAATTCCCTGCAATAAAGATAATAAAGGTAGTTAGGTTATCGGGAAAGAAGAAAAGAAAATTATTTATTATGAATGACGAAAATGAAATTATGCATTGTACATTTTCTTTGAAAGCTTTATTTATTTATTTATTTTACGTCAAAAACAGTTAAAAACTGCGTATGACGTGCAATGGGGAAAAGTGAATTGTGTGCACATTTTCAAAATTCTGTGATCCCTACACTAAGTCATATACTACTTAAATTTTGAATTTTGAAAGGGAGAAAAAAAAACAAAAAAAAAACTCCCATGTAATAAAATCTATTTTCAAGGATAAATAAGCAATAAATTTTGAATTTTCAAAGAAGGGAAAAAACAAAAAAAAAAACTCCCATGTAATAAAATCTATTTTCAAGGATAAATAAGCAATAAATTTTGGCTCTTATTACTTCCTGTCGCGACAACATGGAAACGATAATTTGAATAATTGTATTTCCCACTAAATTCTAGAAGACGTGCACAGAAAATGAAGTTACATTTATGACCAGAAGCAAAACAAGGGGCCATCTCAGCATTTGCTCAATGGATCAGGGAAACTGGACGAAAAACCTGATCGAGATGGGGCTCATTGACCCGGAAGCTGTGTTACAATAGTTGTTACAGGTTGTTTATACTCATTTATACAGTCCAAATGGTAATTAATGCATTATGTATCATTGTTAAAATTAATGTTACCTTTCTTGTGATGCTCAGTATAGTCTCTAATTGTATAGAAACAGTTATGCAGCAGAAACGATTTCACTCGGGATTTAAACTTTTCTATTGAATTTAATCGTTTAATGTCATCTGGCAAAGTGTTGTAAAATAATGTACATGTATTGTATGTGAATTTTTTGTAATGAGCTGTTGATACTGTCACCTGATGAATATGATTTCTACGTCGAGTGTTATAGTAATAGACTTCGGCATTTTCTGAAAATATATTCCCGCCCTTAAGCAAGTCATTTTTTACAAAAACCACTGATTCGTAAATAAAAAGACACGGTAATGGTAGAATTCCTAGATTAATGAAGAGAGGCTTACATGAATCACGTGGGTGGGATTTGGTTATTATTCGTACAATTCGTTTTTGTAATCTAAAAGTCTGGGAGCTATAAGATGTATTTCCCCAGAATATTATGCCATATCTCAGGCGGGAATGAACATTCGCGAAGTATACACAACGAGCAGTATGAAGGCTGACTGAATTTGCAAGAATTCTGAACGCGTAGCATAATGAACTTAATTTTGTGTTCAATTCATTTAAATGGACGTTCCATTTAAGGTTTGGCTGAATTGAGAGACCTAAAAATTTTGTTGCCTTAACATCAGTCAATGGTACACTGTTCATTTTCAATGGAGCACAAAATTGTTTATTTGAAATGGAAAACTGCATTAAAACCGTTTTCTTTTCGTTTACTATTAATTTGTTATTTCGGAACCAATTTGAAACATCTGATATTGTACTATTTACGGTTTCTTTATTGCAAAGGATGTTCGTATCATCCGCAAAGAGAACCGTTCTTCCGTTTCGAATCGTCGAGGGCATATCGTTTACGTAAAGTAGGAACAGAATAGGGCCTAAAATCGATCCTTGAGGAACTCCACATGCAACGGGCAAAGAGTCGGAAAGGTGCGTACGTAAAGTTCCATCGTTCCAGTAAGGTATTTCAACTTTCTGAGATCGTTGTTTAAGGTACGAACATAACCAATTTAGAGCAATACCACGGATTCCATATGAAGGTAATTTTGAAAGCTGTCCGGCATTCTTTGAAAGATTGTGTTCGGAAATACTCCTACACCACAAAACTGCGTTGTTCTACACTGAGGCGCATCGTAAGTTAACTGTGAAAGAAGGAAGCGATGAAGGAAGACCGGCTTGTTTTGTTTTACGCAGGTATGACCCACACCATAGGAAGGGGGTGGTGGTGAATGGAGCGCGCTGAAATGCAGTCGAAGGGGAAGTCCCAGAAGCAGTGTTGCAAAACTTTCACTCTTCTCTCAGTGCCTTGAACAGCAGGATTGCGTTTTAATCTGATCACCCAAGACGCCGAAACATCCCTCAAACATCAGCGCTTCCGGCGAGACAGTTTAATATAGTGAAACCCACACGAATCGTTGCCAGTGACTGCACTGCAAGACGTTTCTCTCAATGGCACGCAGTTTTGCCAACCGTCAGCGCTTGTAAAACTCGTAACAGTTACCGAAGTTCAGAGTTGTGTGACGCATTCTCCTTGCTATTTAGATTTACCTACATTGCTACTAAGATTCCACATTCGTATCAACTCTATCCTTGGAATGACGAGCTTCCAACTGACAAAATCGAAGAAAATAAGTGACCAAATTTCATCTCACTTCATGCTGCAATCGTGGCAAATGGCTACTGACAAAATCACTGCTGTTATTGGATAGATAATTGAATAACGAGTTAATGAATCTTTTGGGATCAACTTACTCGAAACGACTGAAACGTTCGTTGGAACATTGACGCTCCAGAGGGTCGAATTTGTAAAAATTTGGGCGAAAATTGCATTACTTGGGGTTTTCGGAGATTGCTTTTGGTTTCCATACATGTATAGTTTTTCCTTTAATAGTATGTTGTTTATTACCTTCTCTTCCAGCCTGCAAACCCTCTCATGGCCGTCATTCAGCCCAACGATGACAGACACTGGACGCTCCAATTCCTCCTGCACAGAGAAGCAATAGGAAATCAAAACAATAAAAATGGTTAAAACCTCAGATTTTGCGTTCTCGATCCAGGCAGATCATGACCAAATACGGACAAAAGCGGCAGTTTCGAAGCCTCTTCTGTATCAACAGGAGCAACAGCGTCCCAATATCTCTTAGCACCTTTTGGTACTTACAATAACCTGGCAGCACACAGCCAACTTTTCGCCTTTTGGAGTTTGCGTTTCCTTAGATTTACAGGTTCGTGCTGTATGTCCATTCTATTTAAGGTATATTATATCAAAGGCAGTCATCGTTCATCACATACATACACATCGTACATACTAAAACGCTCTCCGTTTCTGTCAAATTATTTCTGCAACCGTTTTCTGAATTTACATCATTTTTGGGCGCCAGGAAAGTGTTGCGATTTTAAATTTCCCGCAATTATATCTAAAGGGAAATAATTATCCTACTAGCTCTGCCGGTTGGGTTCCTACGAAAATAATCGTCGCCGGTACTTCCTAGCAAATGATCATTCGATCCGCTCTCCATACGGAAGAAGCTAGGAATCTGAAATTTGTTTCTGGAAAGAAATTATTAAACTGTGGATTGCACAAGATGCTAAAGATATGATAATCAGCTTTTCTTTTTCAGAATGAGAATGTTATGTTTATTTATTAATTTTTTTAACAAGAAATGTCACCTGGATCATGACCGATCCTAAAAATTGTCTATAGCACTATTATTCTTACTATTTTAGATATCCATGCGCTCTTGGACGATGAGGCCAGGAAGAATCCACCGCTCCGACCAATTCTCTCTCTTGTATCTTCTTCTCCTCAACTCTCCGCTGCCGGGTCGATGTCCTCCTCAACTAATTGTTTCACTTACTTCCCTATTCTTTGCCATGGATGGACACTAACTGCAGGAGTGTCACGTTTTATTTAATCTACGATACACGAAACTATTGCTTCTAATTGATTCCTCCTACTTTTAACGCGATAAAATGTAAAGCTCATCCCCTAAACTACAAGATATGTCTCGAGCCTCTCTTCCCTGCTCTCACGTCTGTATTTTCTTCAAGTCCGATTTGCGCACTTCCGGCGCCAGAATTATTCAAAAATCCCAAATACAATTACGCCCACAAAATATTTATAAGTCCTCACTGCTCAATTATTTCCCGCAAAATTCCACCAAGTCCCGCATCTATCATTTACAATAACCTCTGCAACATGAGTACGGTACACGGTCTAAAGCTCATCTCTCCAATATAACAAAGTTCAACCCTCGATAACTTTTATACATTCTTGTCTCTTGTTTTACAAAACAAACTAGAGTGTCCTTCTACGTCATACCCCATTACCAGTTTACCCCCAATCTTACATGCCCTTTTATCACAATCTTCTGTCCGTTACTTGCCGCGCTATGTTTATTCACATCCGCTTCTCTGGTTGCTAAGGAACGCCCTGCCTACATGCCTATGCCCTCAACATTAACACTTTTTACGATGAATTTAATAAATTTTTGTCCCCAATTCCCATCAAAATAGTGTGACAGACTGGTATGTCACAATACTTGGGTAATACATAATTACACAGTACATAAAATTTTAGCCTTCGTTTAATCAACCTTTTGTTCGTTGTTCATCGAGTTATCTATACACGAGGGCTGTTCAAAACATACGCTGACTGACGTCATCAAACAAAATGTACTTTACTTACAAGTTAGGAGTCTGGATCCCCCTCAAAGTACTCTCCCCCACGCACACACTTGTTGAGACTGTCCTGTTTCGCTTCTTTTGTAAAGTCCTTCAGCTTCTTCATTGCAGTTGCCATGATCTCAGGAATCGTCTCAAATCATCTTCCTTTGAAGGGTCTTCTTTAGTTAGAAAGTCACAAGGAGCAAGGTCAGGTGAGTCGGGAGGTCTGCCCAAAAACTCACCAGTTCTGAGGACTGAATGGGCTGGAGCGTTGTCATGATGGAAAAACCAGTCGCCACTCCACGTTTCTGGCCTTCTCCGGATGGCGTCCCTCAGATGTTTCAGAACTTTAATACAGTAAGTTTGCTTCACCCTTCGGGGAGATACTCATGGTGAACGCCCTTAGGCTCTAAACAAATTGTCAGCTTCATCTTGACTTTAGACCGCACTTGGCGAGCTTTTTTGGGTCTGGGAAACGTTTCACCCATGCACTGGGTCGGTTAGATCTTCGTTTTAATGTCATAACCATACACCCATGAATCATCACAAGTTGCGATCTTTCACAACAAGGTTTTAGCTTCTGAACGATCAAACAGTTCCTGACAAAGCAATGTTCCGGACAACATGGATAAGAGCCAAACTTTATAGCCTTTTTATCCTTGAAAAGAGATTTTATTACATTTTTTAAAAGATTTAAGTAGTATATGACTTAATGTAGGGATCACAGAATATTGAAAATGTGCGCACAATTCACTTTTCCCCATAGCACGTCATACGCAGTTTTAACTGTTTTTGACGTAAAATAAATAAATAAATAAATAAAAGCTGGTCACAAAGGCGCTTTTTGTTCCTTAATCATAAGAGGCGAGGCAAACATTTCCCAGAAACGCGGTACATCTTGAATTTCTCAAAGTCTCGTGACGATCCAGCTGATATCCCACACTGCAGCAAGCTCCCTAACATACATGAATTTTTTCGCACCACGATATTGATAGCTACATAGCAAAATCACCGTAAGCGATTTTAAGCATTTCGAAAGTTTCTGTTGCAGATTTTCCCATTTAAACACAAAATTTGACAGCAACTCGATCATTCAGAACGCACATGAAATCCATCAAACAAAAAAACTGCACTGAACTAAAAACTATTTATCTAATAAAGAAGATATGAACCATCGGAAAATGGCGTCATTATCAGCAGATCTGTGCAAACCTAGCGAATTGAATGAACATGCTTGCGATATTCGAACAGTCCGCGTATTTTTGAACAGATATTGTATATAAAAAATCATGATAGTTAAGAGCGGTCAACTCAGATACCGTGAAACGATCTCCATGAAAGTTAGAACATTCACCGGTTTTTTACCCAGATGTACGTGCAGTTACTTTATGTTTCAAATCCACTTGACGGCGCTGGAGAACACACCTAAATATTCATTTTAGATGCAACCCGCAATTCTAACAAGATACCTTAATCTATATGTTAAATAACTCCTAAACGAAGCACACTAGGCATTTCCATTAACACTTTTTGTGGGCACACGCCTCAAAGAAACGATTATCACACCTTAATCTAATACAGCGAGAAAAAAAGCAAGAGAGAGAGAGAGAGAGAGAGAGAGAGAGAGAGAGAGAGAGGGAAGGCGACGGAGAAAGAAAGAAAGGGAACAGAGAGTGAGAGGAGAGAGAAAAAGATGAGACAGAGGGAAAGGGAGACGGAGAGGAAAGGGGGAGACGGAGAGGGAAAGGGGGAGACGGAAGAGAGGGAAAGGGGAGACGGAGAGGGAAAGGGGGAGACGGAGAGGGAAACGAGAGGAAAGGGGAGACGGAGACGGAAAGGGGAGACGGAGACGGAAAGGGGGAGACGGAGAGGGAAAGGGGGAGACGCAGAGCGAAAGTGGGAGACGCAGAGCGAAAGGGGAGACACGGAGAGCGAAAGGGGGAGACACGGAGAGCGAAAGGGGGAGACCAAGAGCTAAAGGGGACACGGAGAGCGAAAGGGCGACACGGAGAGCGAAAGGGGGCGCGGAGAGCGAAAGGGAGGAAGCGGAGAGCGAAAGGGGGAAGCGGAGAGCGAAAGGGGGAAGCGGAGAGCGAAAGGGGGGAAGCGGAGCGAAAGGGGGGAAGCGGAGCGAAAGGGGGGAAGCGGAGAGCGAAAGGGGGGAAGCGGAGAGCGAAAGGGGGAAGCGGAGAGCGAAAGGGGGGAAGCGGAGAGCGAAAGGGGGAAACGGAGAGCATAAGTGGGAGACGGGGAAAGAAAGGGAAGAGATGGAGAGCGAAAGAGGGAGACCAAGAGCTAAAGGGGGACACGGAGAGCGAAAGGGGGGGAAACGAAGAGCGAAAGCGAGATGGGGTGCAAAATGTTGTTCTAGAAATATAAAGGTTAGGTAAAGTGTGCCTTACTTGTACAGACATTTTTCATTCTCAAGAAGTGAAGAAATTCCTGGAGAGAAAGATACAAAACGTAACGCATTAAAGTTCAGCAGCAAGTAAATCTCAATACTTACAAGGTGATCTTAATCTATTTATTCTTCCAAAATGATGCAGTTTAATAACACGAGTTAATTAATGTTATTTTTTTAAATGTGTAGGAATTAGCCTGCGAAATCAGTGGACGTTTGTAGTGAGGTTCTCTCGAGGTTTCAATGAGGCCAAGTGTCGAGATTTTCCCTTCCAAAAATCACCACGGCTATGCATATCATTTCATCAGGCAATTGCCACGTTGTCTTACTTTGACCACTGGCTAAGGGAGTTTCGAGGTGCTGACTGAATTCATCCGCCAGTGTTACAATAAATTATTTTATTACATTTTACATCACATCATGTACGATTTATTGCTTTACGGTGTAATATATTGTTGTGAAATGTAAGCGTTGCATTTACTGATTGAATAACATTCCTATTGGCTTTTAAGTAATGGTTTCTATGCCACATTACAATAACCGTCGAAACTAACTTTTCCCACGTGAGATGCTATCTACAATTCTGCATTATGGTCTGAGGTCTCGATTTAGTCTTAAAGGAAAAGAGTAGTTGGAATGAGAATTCGAGTGTGAATGATGGCAAAGCTTTTGATGAATTTAGTAAGCGGAAACAATTTATTAGTAGTAAAACAGAAAAGATTTTGGAAAATTGCAATGTCTTCTAAAAGGGGTCAAATATATCAAACAAAATGGGCCCGGAGGCCGAGATCGCTAAGACAGTAGTGTCGTAGTGATCTCAGACCGAAGGGTCGCGGGTTCGAATCCCGCCTCGTATGGTTGTATTTGTGTTCCTCTTTCACCCCTCATCAGCACCATTTCGTTTCATCAGTTACCATAACGTTAACTCCAATAGTGGGCGCTAATGACCTAGGTGTTGATGCGAACTTAACCAAAAGAAAGAAAAAAAGCATTACGCTCGAGAGATTAATTCAGAATTGGTAAAAATTTCACAGTACTTTTTTGAATCCAATTCCCTAACGGTAATCTGGAAATGATTTTTTTCTTTAATGAAATCATAATGGCCTTACGTACAAAATTGTTTGTCTGGTGAGAAAGTTAAAGAATATGTTGCAAAATACAATATTAATCAATATTCATGTCGAGATTTCCTTAATTATTTGATTTCTAAACCAGATTTGCTCAGGAAAATAAGTTCCAATGTAAAGTGTATGCAACGATTGGCACAATTAGTGTGGAGGTGAAGAATTATGATTAAATTTCTATCATAAGTTAGGATATTAAATAATAGCACACGAAATAACGTTTTTTTGTGTACATACAGATTCTTCTCTACATTGACTGCACGTCCTGTTCTTCAAAAACCGACTTCTGGCAGCCGTAGAAACAGCGATGAGTTCCAAGAATATACAGTGCATACACACAGTGTAGATAGTTTTTCACGTATGAAACCACTATTAAAAATCTCAAGATGAGAAAGAAACAAGACGTAACCCATTAAAGCTC
Source organism: Teleogryllus occipitalis (assembly GCA_011170035.1). NCBI lineage: Eukaryota > Metazoa > Arthropoda > Insecta > Orthoptera > Gryllidae > Teleogryllus > Teleogryllus occipitalis. The sequence continues at coordinate 32,583 of BLKR01010471.1, read as the reverse complement.
AGCAGCAAGTAAATCTCAATACTTACAAGGAGATCTTAATCTATTTATTCTTCCAATATGATGCAGTTTAATAACACGAGTTAATTAATGTTAGTTTTATTTAAATAGTAGCTGACCCGGCGAACTCTGTTCCGCCGTAACAGCCGGTCCTATCTTTTTCTCGCGTCGCACTCACTGTGAGAAACTGTACTATCTTTGTTGCACTGCGTACGTGCAAAAACGTGCGTTCTCACACAGGAGCGCTGTCGAACGGGATAAACAGTATTCTATGTCCGTCTCCTGGCTCTAAGCTTCCTGCTCACCAAATCGGTACAGCCGTTCTTGAGTTATAAATAGTGTAACTCACACGACTATATATAGATATAACGGCGAACGAAAGGCGGCTATCATTATCGCCTTCTGTTATCAGTGCGGCGTTACAACAGGCAACAATGACCGCTAACATGCGAAATCACGCGAAAACGTGCGAAAACGTGCAAAAACGTGCGTTCTCACACAGGAACGCTGTCGAACGGGATAAACAGTATCCTATGTCCGTCTCCTGGCTCTAAGCTTCCTGCTCACCAATTTTCAGCCAAATCGGTACAGCTGTTCTTGAGTTATAAATAGTGTAACTAACACGACTTTCTTTTATATATATAGACTAGCTGACCCGGCGAACTCTGTTCCGCCTTAACAGCCGGTCCCATCTTTTTCTCGCGTCGCACTCACTGTGAGAAACTGTACCATCCTTGTTGCACTCGTGATAATAAAGCAATTGCAGATTTGTGTTTTTCTCTCAAACAAAGAAGAATTTTAAAAAAACGCTCTGATATTAAATAGATAATTAAAAAATCTATTACGTAGCAGAGCGTTTTTTTAAATTGATTTTTGTTTAAGAGAGAAATACAAAGCTGTAATCATAGGGACCGGCTGTTAAAGGCAATAAATAAGCAGATTTTGGAATTTATTAAGTTAAATTGTTTATTAGAAAATGCAAATAAAAAAATTAAGTAGATTAATCATTCATTATTGTTCCTGTATTTTGGTGCATAGGTTAAGTATATATAGGTATAACGTAAGTATATAATAGGTGCAGTATATATAGATATAACGGCGAACGAAAAGTGGCTATCATTATCGCCTTCTGTTATCAGTACGGCGTTACAACAATGGGTTACAACAGGCAACAATTACCGCTAACATGCGAAATCACGCGAAAACGTGCGTTCTCACACAGGAACGCTGTCGAACGGGATAAACAGTATCCTATGTCCGTCTCCTGGTTCTAAGCTTCCTGCTCACCAATTTTCAGCCAAATCGGTACAATCGTTCTTGAGTTATAAATAGTGTAACTAACACGACTTTCTTTTATATATATATATATATATATATATATATATATATATATATATATATATATATATATATATATGTAGGAATTAGCCTCTGAAATCAGTGGTGGTTTTAGTGAGGTTCTCTGAGAGGATTCAATGAGGCCAAGTGTGAAGATTTTTCCAGCAAAAATACCACACATATACATGTTTTTATCAGGCAATTGCGACGTTGTCTTACTTTGACCACTGGCTAAGGGTGTTTCCAGGTGGTGATTTAATTGATCCCCCAGTGTTACAATAAATAATTTTATTACATTTTACATCACATCATGTACGATTTATTGCTTTACGGTGTAATATATTGTTGTGAAATATAAGCGTTGAATTTACTGATTGAATAACATTCCTATTGGCTTTTAAGTAATGGTTTCTATGCCACATTACAATGACCGTCGAAACTAACTTCCCCCACGTTAGCTGCTATCTTGAATTCAGGATTATGGTCTGAGGTCTCGATTTAGTCATAAAGGAAAAGAGTAGTTGGGAAGAGAAGGCAAGTTTAAATAATAGCAAAGCTTTTGATGAATTTAGTAAGCGGAAACAATTTATTAGTAGTAAAACAGAAAAGATTTTGGAAAATTGCAATGTCTTCTAAAAGGGGTCAAATATATCAAACAAAATGGGCCCGGAGGCCGAGATCGCTAAGACAGTAGTGTCGTAGTGATCTCAGACCGAAGGGTCGCGGGTTCGAATCCCGCCTCGTATGGTTGTATTTGTGTTCCTCCTTCACCCCTCATCAGCACCGTTTCGTTTCATCTTCAGTTACCATAACGTTAACTCCAATAGTGGGCGCTAATGACCAAGATGTTAACCGCGAAAATCTGACCTATGCCACTTTTAATGGTGCATTATACTCTATTCTTACTATAAATTTAAAAGAAAAAATTCGGAGTCGTTTCTGAGAAAGTTTTGGAAACGCCCGGATGGCTTGATGTAGAGAACTCCCAAATTTTAAAGAATGATTTTCAAAATCTTAAAGTTTCAACTAAAGACAGATCGGCAAGGGATTCTTCAATTTTGAGAAGATCGTATGAATGGTTAAAGCGTTGGAAGGACTAATCACAAAGGACGGGCGGACGTTTTGTTTTCGTTTTTCGGCATCATGGACCCAAAAAGCTGGGATTTTGGCGACACCACGTGTTAGAGGATTTGTCTCTCTTAATTTGGAAACTGGATTTATCCACTTTTTTGTTTTCTGGCCTGGCAATGAATTTTATTGTCGAAAATTCGCCGCTTTTGCGTGCCGCATTACGTAACTTTCTCTATACTAGGTATAATTACTCCGTTTATACGTAGTACGTAATCAGAAAGTAAAGCGGATAAGCACTTCTCAAATAATGTTTGTATTGCAAGTCTATATAATTAAAGAAAGAGAATAATTGTACTTACTTCATCTGAATCGTGTTCTTTCTTCACAGGACATGGGAGTGCACTGGATTCAGCTACCTCCTACAAATAACGAGTGTACATTACAAATGTGGCATCTAAGAGAAGATATTTGACTGAAACAAGTGTTGTGATGACAAGAGAAAATTATCTGATAAATTCCTTAAATATATAAGCAAAAAATGGGATGTTATTCGGTGACTTTAATCTCCCGAATGTAACCTGGTGTGTTAGTAGTACACAATAAAGCACTTTTTTATCTACAATAATTAGGGACCGGATTTTTATGATTTTGCATATTTTTGTCCATTGCTTCAAGGCATAGCTATGTGAAATTTATTGCAATTTAGTTAAGTATTAGACGCTATGTACAGTAACATGTTTGTGCATATTTGGCTGATTTTTTCTATTGGTGCATATTCGTGGAATTATAGGGGTGTGATTTCCATATTTCCTTAAAATAGAGACTTACATCTCAAATGTTACATCTTTTCAGAGAAGCTACCATTTTTTGTGAGCGTTCATTGATTAGAATTAGCATGTCACAGTTTGCGTTTTTCTTCTTTTCTATACATGTTAAAATACTTGTGCAAATATAGGATATTTCTTGATAGATTTTTAAATGAGGCAGATGAAACGCAACAAGATATACAATGTACTTCGCTAAAGATAATATTTCCTTCAATTATTTCTCCTGCAAAGCAAGGTGTTTATGTTTGCACAAAAATATATATCTTTTAATTCAGAGCATGCTATTCCTGAATTATATCAAGAAATGTTTATATAGGAAATGAAATATTGTTAATTTTTAGTGTATATTACAGTACATATTTCGAATTATCAGGTCGCAAATGCATATTTTTATTGGCATAACTCAAGATTTTTTAGGGCATACCAATCCTCTTCCTAATAATAACAATACATCTGTTTGAACTAGGAATACAGTGAACATACTGTCTCAAATGATAAATTTCTTAAATTTTTAACAGTACAAGACAACCCCAAATGTCCGCAGGATATGTCTTGATCTAGTCTTTTCTAGTATGTTTCATACATCACGTACTTGTGTTAACAATACAATAATAACTGAAGAAGTTTACCATCCGTTGTTAACTACATAGACTTATATGTGTAATACCACTATTGACACAGGATAATGATATTTATGCAGGGATTGGGTACATGATTTTAATGCAGAAGATTTAAGTAAAATCATTGACTTTTTGGGAGAGCTTCTTTCATATATTTTTCGGGAAGATATTCCTTGTGTTGATGATATAAATTTTCTCTACTGATACCTTTATTCATGAATCTAGTCCTTTGGTCCAAAAAGATTAGTTCAATCAACATTTCAAGGGCGGTACTGATGAATTGAAAACATTAAATACCTGTATATTCAAAATTAGGACATAAAAAGTATAAAATGTAAATTATTATCTAGGAGAGATTTTAGAGATTACTGCTCCAAATTGGGTACTTCATTAATTGCCTATGCCAAAAACCTGAAAGATATGATAAGAACTCCCAAATTTTGTTTAGAATTCATTTGAACTCTTTACAAGAAAGTGATCCTGGTAGCTATCTGATGACAAAAACAAAGTGAAAATAGATAATGTTCACAGGGTGGCAAGCTATTGAGGTAATTTTAAATATTTTAGATACATTTGACTATGAATTAGGGAGACCACAACAGATAAATGTAGAAAACAAATGTTATGAACTAAAAGGGAAAACACAGGTGAGAAAGATGCAGCAGTTAGTGAAAACTTGTTGACAGTTCGGAGGCTTCACAAGATGGAAGCAGAAGCTTTTTATGAGAAGAACTGGTGCACAGACCTCAGTGAACGGGGCAAAGATATAGATCTGATTACATTTGACTATCAGCAGAATATACATGTACCAGTTACCTAGGTTATTGATGGATTCAGATAATAAGCAAGTGATGTAAATGCATTCAGAAACGAATGGCAAGAAAGGATCTTCACAAGAAGTGAATTATTGTTAAATATTTCGTATATCTTTACATTCCCCTTTCTGTCAGGAAATTGTCTGTTTTGTGATGGATGTACCGGTAAGAAGAGGAATAACAATGGGGTTCAATTATTAATATTCTTGATAAAATGAGTCACTTCAATTATACAGAACAACATTATCCTATGTGAGGACACAGTTCCTTCCCTAATGACAAAGACTGCTCACATCAAAATTCAAAGAAGGTAAGTGATGAAATTCTGAATCGGAGGCTTTACATTGTTTGCAACTCAGTTCGATATGAAGTTGTGGAGGTCAATAAGTCTATGATATTTGATTATAATCAACATTTCCCACACATTTTGAAGAAAAATATAACTTCAAAAGAAACAAAACAGTCCAATAGAGATTTTTCATATCCAAAGAAAACTAAATACAATGTTCTAAGAAAGAACTATGCACTAAGAAAGAAAATGAAGGAGGTTTAATATTTAAAACCAAATACAATTGCGTCTGAGGTAGATGTTCATTTTAACTGCACTTGTTGAAATCGAAAAAGCCAGAATTCCATCAGCTTTTAATCCAATTTATACCAACTTTTTAAGAAGAATATTTATATTTTGACATATTAAAGGAATTCAAGATATTATGATAAATCTCTATAATAGTAATAGATTGTAGGACAACATCTGTGATCACTGAGAGTGATAACACGTTTTTTTCTCTCTCTTCTGTAAACTTTGCTTTCCTGGACTTAAAGGGGTTTGATTTTATTTCACTTGAAAAGAAACTGAGCAGTAGGAAATATTTTACTTGGCACGTAAATTAGTGAATTAATTTTAATCATTATAATATCATTTTTCAATATGTTGTAAAATAACATTATGAATTGTATGAGAATTTTTTGTAGTGAGCTGTTGATACTCACACCTGATGAGTATGATTATTGTTGAAAGTTTTCTAGTTAGAGATATCGGTATTCACTGACAATGTGTTTCCACCCTTGAGAAAATCATTTTTGATGAACAACAACAAAAATAATCACAAATCAAGAGGCAAGGTAAGGGTAAATTTCCTAGCTTAAAAAAGGATTACAAGAATCACGCGTGTGGGATTTGTTCATAGGAATTGATTTGTAATCCAAAGTCTGCATGCCATTATAAATGCTTCCCTATAATGTTATACCTGATCTCAGATGGGAATGAACATTTGTGAAATACACACTACAAGCAGCATGAAGGCTGATAGAATATGGAAGAATTCTGAACGCATAACAAAATGAACTAAATTTTAACTTCAATTTATTTGAATAAATGTACCGTTTTATTTTTTTCAGAATTAAGGGACCCAAAAATGTTGTAACATTAACATACGTCACATCATCATTGCACATCACTCATTTCCAATGGAGTATACAACTGTTTATTTGAAATGGAAAACTGCATTGAAACGGTTTTCCATACATACACTACCAATTTATTATGAGGGAGCGGATTTATACGGACTAAAATACATGAGGTAAGTAAATATATATGTAGTTATTTTTTTCAAAAGATGAAGTTAAATATGGACTGAATATAATAAAAAAATGTCTATGGTAATTTTTTTTTTAAATTTATTTTACGTCAAAAAAACAGTTAAAAACTGCGTATGACGTGCTATGGGGAAAAGTGAAATGTGTGCACATTTTCAAAATTCTGTGATCCCTACACTAAGCCATATACTACTTAAATTTTGAATTTTTGAAAGGGAGAAAAAAAAAAAAAACTCCCATGTACTAAAATCTATTTTCAAGGATAAACAAGCAATAAATTTTGAATTTTGAAAGGGAGAAAAAAAAACAAAAAAACTCCCATGTAAAAAAATCTTTTTTCAAGGGTAAATAAGCAATAAATTTTGAATTTTGAAAGGGAGAAAAAAAACTCCCATGTAATAAAATCTATTTTCAAAGATAAATAAGCAATAAATTTTGGGTCTTATTACTTCCTGCCGCGACAACATGGAAACGATAATTTGAATAATTGTATTTCCCACTAAATTCTAGAAGACGTGCACAGAAAATGAAGTTACATTTATGTCCAGAAGCAAAACAAGGAGCCATCTCAGCATTTGCTCAATGGATCAGGGAAACTGGACGAAAAACCTGTTCGAGATGGGGCTCATTGACCCGGAAGCTGTGTTACAATAGTTGTTACATGTTGTTTATACTCATTTATACAGTCCAAATGGTAATTAATGCATTATGTATCATTGTTAAAATTAATGTTACTTTTCTTGTGATGCTCAGTATAGTCTCTAATTGTATAGAAACAGTTATGCAGCAGAAACGATTTCACTTGGGATTTAAACTTTTCTATTGAATTTAATCGTTTAATGTCATCTGGCAAAGTGTTGTAAAATAGTGTACATGTATTGTATGTGAATTTTTTGTAATGAGCTGTTGATACTGTCACCTGATGAACATGATTTCTACGTCGAGTGTTATAGTAATAGACTTCGGCATTTTCTGAAAATATATTCCCGCCCTTAAGCAAGTCATTTTTTACAAAAACCACTAATTCGTAAATAAAAAGACACGGTAATGGTAGAATTCCTAGATTAATGAAGAGAGGCTTACAAGAATCACGTGGGTGGGATTTGGTTATTATTCGTACAATTCGTTTTTGTAATCTAAAAGTCTGGGAGCTATAAGATGTATTTCCCAGAATATTATGCCATATCTCAGGCGGGAATGAACATTCGCGAAGTATACACAACGAGCAGTATGAAGGCTGACTGAATTGGCAAGAATTCTGAACGCGTAGCATAATGAACTTAATTTTTTGTTCAATTCATTTAAATGGACGTTCCATTTAAGGTTTGACTGAATTGAGAGACCTAAAAATTTTGTTGCATTAACATGAGTCAATGGTACACTGTTCATTTTCAATGGAGCACAGAATTGTTTATTTGAAATGGAAAACTGCATTAAAACCGTTTTCTTTTCGTTTACTTTTAATTTGTTATTTCGGAACCAATTTGAAACATCTGATATTGTACTATTTACGGTTTCTTTATTGCAAAGGATGTTCGTATCATCCGCAAAGAGAAGTTTCGAGTTTCATGAGAGAAGTTTCGAGTTTCTCTATAAAGTGTTTCCTTAATATCTTTAGTGTCCAATTCGACTTTGAGAATTTGTGCTGTGTGGTCACTAAAGACTGTGTTATATGTAACAACTGAATAGCTGCAATCATTTGTGTCTATTATTATTTGATCAATGGCAGTACTGCTTTTTTTTAGATATTCTGGTGGGTTGATTTATAATAGTTTGTAAGTTGAAAGATTTAAGTAAATTTTTGAATAGTTCCTCATCATTTGATTTTGACAAACAGTTTACGTTAAAATCACCGCATAATATAATTTTATAATTTCTGCGTCTTTTAAGTTTAACAAGAACAATTTCAAGATTTTTTAGGAAAACATTTGTGTTTCCAGTGGGGCTGTGGTACATATATAAAATCCATATTCTTTGATTTGGTAAATCTATGATAGATATTTCAAAGTCTTTATCTTTTAAGAGATAGGAGTATTCCGTGATTGATACATAATGAATGTTATTTTTAACAAATATGCAAGTACCGCCATAAGCGTGATGTGATTTGCCTATTTGCCTACATGAGCCACTAGCTAGGGTGAAACCTGGAACCTATTTCTAACCTACACCTACAAAATGCAAATAATTCAGTACAATGTGACTCATGAAACTATTACATAAATTTAACATACCTATTCAAATTACCGGTTTCTAGCAGCTTAGGGCTTTCAATATACTCTGGAATATAAACTATTAATGCAGATTCACATAAGTGTTATTAAGATCTCCTGTTACATTTGGTAAGAGAAGAGTGCCGGCTGTGGTGGCTATTTTATTAGTACCATCTCAAAATCATATCTGTACTCTGTTAACAGATGCTGAATTTTTTTATTTCTTGGAAGACAAATTTTCATATTCTCGAACGTTGCTAACACTCACTTTGTTGATACACACTTTTATTCATTTTCGAACTTACAGTAGAAAAAGAGTACAAGTGAGATTCTCGAACTGAATATGAGAGACTATAACTCTTTCCATATAACACATAGACTTTTTGACAAAATAAAATTGAATACTCCACATTTTCCTCAGAGAAATATTCCCAATACAAGTGAGAACGCATTAACAATGGATTTTAGATTATGAAAAACAATGCAAGATGTGTAAATTCATAATTATTTTATGGGAACAAGAATGTAGATCAACTAGAACTGAACACAACAGATTTTTAAATTAAATGTATAATCATGAAACTATAAGTGCTATACAATTGCACAGACTTTCATGTAAGTGAAGTTTTTTAATTTCCTTGGAGTGGACAGGCTTGATGGTCTTGTCCCATCACATTCCAGCTACCATCTATCGTAGCCCGAAGAACTTTTTTGTTGTTGACATTTTCTCAACTTGTCGGTTTCTTAATAGCAGAACCGAGATATTACTTCAAGAGTATTAAAGAACAGCGAAACCTCGCCCTAAATACAAATTTTCAGTGAAAAATTTGGAGCCGTTTTAAAGAAAATAGTGATAAAGCATAACTGAAAATGCGAAATTTCAGCTCTTTTTCGGAGGAATTAATTGAGTTTTTGAAAAACTTTATTTAAAGGCGTTTAAAGCATTTCCAATCAAAAATGCAATAATGTATACAAATCGATTGAAATGTGAATATAAACGACGTGAGATAAAATTCAAAAAAATTACATTTGTGGAATTTTTGAAGAAAAAAAAAAAAAAACAAAAAAAAAAAAACAAAAAAAAAAACAAAAAAAAAACACCACATTAATTTCAGGTCATCTGAAACAGCGTAATTTTCACTATCTGTACACAAAATTTGAAAAAAGAAATCGGAGCCATTTCTGAAAACACGACGTTTGAACGTTTCTGAATATGGGGAATTTTGTGGTCATTTCAACAGAAAACTGTTGAGTTTTCGAGAAACCTTATATGACATGATTTAAAGCACATATCCTCATAATTACAATAACGTGAAGATTGATTGATTGTGTTTTCGGGCGCCTCAACTGCTTTATACATTAGTCCCGTAGGTCTAGTGCATGTTTTTTTCTCGGGACATGGCGATGATCTTCCCCCGCTGGATGGCGAGATCCGGCGCCGACTAGTGGAGATTGCCCCTGAGCAGGACTCTTCCACCAGCGGGTCACCGCCCCAGCCCGGAGAAGCTCTAACCCGTCTCCCGGAATATGTGGTAGTGTAGTGCATGTTAGTGTGTGTGTGTGTGTGTGTGTGTGTGTGTGTGTGTGTGTATGGGGCCAGGATAGCACAAGGAAGAGGAACAACAGATCGCGCGCGGTACGTGGCCCGTTTGGTACGGTACTGCTCTGGCATTCGCCAGGTGTTGATTGGAGAAGCCTCGAGAAACTACCGATTAGAGCAGCCGGCCGCTAGAATTCAATGTGAAGAAATTGCCTCTAATTGAAATATTACAAACGTGAGACAAGTAAAAAAAATTAAATTTTTGTAATTTTTTACAATACAAAAGAACAGAGGAATAGTGCGTTCATGTAATCGTATAGTGTTCGTTTGGCACTAACCCTACCTAAATGAATTTATCTTTTTGGAAATTTTTCTTTTCGAAAAAAAAAAAAAATTGGAGCCGATTCCGAGAAAATCTTTTAGTAATTTTTCTACATTGCAAATATTGCAAGGACTTTTGCACGAAAACTAATAAAATTTTGAAAAAAAAATGTACTTGGCCTTAATGGAAGAACTATTTATGGACTACACATTTCATTTGAAGTAAAAATCTTCAATTTTATACATGTAGGAAGACGCCGAAAACATTCAAACTTTTACCATTATATTTTGCAATTTTCGAAAATTCAGAGTTAACCGCGAAAATCTGACCTATGCCACTTTTAGTGGTGCATTATACTCTATTCTTACTAGAAATTTGAAGAAAAAATTCGGAGCCAAATTTTTTTGAGAAAGTTTTGGAAACGTCCGGAGGGCTTGATGTAGAGAACTCCCAAATTTTAAAGAATGATTTTCAAAATCTCAAAGCTTCAACTAAAGACAGATCGGCAAGGGATTCTTCAATTTTGAGAAGATCGTACGAATGGTTAAAGCGTTGGAAGGACTAATCACAGAGAACGGACGGGCGGACGCTTTGTTTTCGTTTTTCGGCCACAAGGACCACAAAGTTGGGATTTTGGCCACCCCACGTGTTAAGAGGATTTTTCTCTCCTAATTTGGAAACTGGATATATCCGCTTTCTTGTTTTCTGGCCCGGCAATGAATTTTATTCTGTCGAAAATTCGCCGCTTTTGCGTGCCGCATTACGTAACTTTCTCTATACTAGGTATAATTACTCCGTTTATACGTACGTATATTAGAAAGTAAAGCGGATACGCAACTTCTCAAATATTGTTTGTATTGCAAGTCTATGTAATTCTTCTTCTTCTTCTTCTTCTTCCAATGCACTACAGCCCGATGTGGGCCAAGGCTGCCTTCACGATCTGCCTCCATTCCTCTCTTCTATCGGCCTTCTCCCACCATCCAGTGACTTTCATTGTTTTCAGGTCATCCACGACATCCTGGATCCAACTTTTTCTGGGCCTGCCACGTTTTCGTACGCCCAGAATGTTATTTTTATGTATATGTTTAGGCATTGTAACAATCTAAAATCCCCACGAACAATTTAGATGCAAAGAACAAACAAAACAAGGAATAGCATGAGTAGGAGATGGAATAAGAGAAGAAAGCGGTGTCGCGCACTAATAATTTTTTTATAAATTAAAGAAGACGCAACGAAATCCCGATTTGGACAGTACGAATCAATGGCATTCATTTAAAGGAACATTTCAAAAGTTATCCGAAGCAAATCGCATCAGGGTTTAAAAGATATGAGTGATTTTGAAAGTACACTTTTGACGATATAACTAGAGATTTACAGCCATTGTTATCAGAAGAAAGGTAATGTAAAGAAGCGGTTTTTCCCAAAAATTAAGAGAACGCGTAAGGCGATTGAAATAAAACTTTGGGGATTAATAAAGGAAATCACGCGGACAATTATGACATTACTCGCAACTCTGAAAAATATCGAGGAGCTCCAGTAGAGATGCCAATTGAAATTGTATATTTGGAATTTTTACGAGAGAACAATGATGCTTCGCGCTGACGTCACAACTACGTCAAGGCGCCGAGCGAAGGAAATTAGGCATTTTCGGCGTTAATAAACATTAGGAAATCGTAAAAGAAATAGTAATAAGATGTAAATTGATAATTAAAAGTAGTAATAAAGAGAAATAACCTGGAAAGGACAATTAAGTAAAATGGTATGATATTTTTGGTAAAGACACGTAAGCGATCGGTAAATGTTCCAGAAAAAAAAGTTGAAGACACAACGCAACAATGCCCAGGAGGATTGTGTGTAGCGAGCTCGAAGTCAGACGTGGGGGACAACGCTCCGAAAAAAGATAAAATTTTAGTATGCAATTGTGCGAGAAACACGGTGAACATGAATAGATATAGTGAGTTTAGGCAACGATGTTCGTAATAACAATGCGTATTTTATGTGTCGCAGTATATTCAATAATAGGACATTATGGAGGAAATATAGCACGCGATAGACAGATAATCGCGTTATTAGTTGCGTAATGGAAATAGGATGATAGGGGAATGAAAGGACATGCTAAGAAGATATTAGCGAGTTCAAGAAATTTTTGGTAATGTGTGGGGATGGAGAAATGCTGCGGGAGGATGGATTTGGAGGATGCTGCGTAATATACAGCGAGGACGGCGCGCAACAATGGTTTGCTGCGGATTACAGCGTTTTCGGCAAAAGGGAAGTTATGAAACTTTGTTTTTTGTTATGAAATTCACATTTTGGAGAAGAAAGATTGAAATTAGCTTCTGTACAAGATCAAGTTCTGTCTTAACGTAAAATAGATTCAATAGATATGCAGGCAGAATGCGCTTTCGGGTGTGAATGAGTTTATTTATAATTCTCAGTATGAATGGAAATATTTTGGATTTTATGTCATGTAATTTAAGTGTATTATATCGTTTATGTGTTCATTTTGTTTGTCGTTAAGTGTTTTATGTGAGTCATGGGAGAGCAACGACCCCAGTTTGTATATATATTTCAACTAAAATTACGAACTAGCACAGGAATCACAGAAAATAAATAACGGCGAACATCACTTGGTTCGACATTAAATTAAACGAACGTAGTTTAATTGTTGCATGTAGCTAGTTAATGACCTACGCCCACGTGCCCGAATAATTGTTAGATCCTGCACAGGTCAGCCACAACCTCAAACCCAGATTTTATGTGTAAGTAAGAAAATATCGCAGGTTCTGGGGGAGCAGCTAGTCGACGGGCAACCTTGGAGGTGGAAGCTGAGTATAACTAGGGCAATTGATAAGAGCGGATTTTGGTTATTATATTGGCGTTGTAACGCCTGGCGATTATAAAGATTGTAGTTGATCTAGAGAAGGTAGTGGTTCATTACATATTTTGGTGCGCCTAACAAGGGGCGATTATAGCTGTTTTATAAGAGGAGGACGGTTCATTACAGTATTCTTTCCACTCCCATTCTCTGCACGTGTCCCAGCCAAGAAATTCTGCGAGATTTTATAAATCTAATTATATGTTGATCTTCAAGTATATTGTTTATTTCTTCATTAGATCTTATCCTCCATCTTTCTCTATCTTTTACAGCTCCATATATTCTTCTTACAATTTTCCTTTCAAATCTACGTACTGTCTCGATGTCATTATTGCTCAGGACCCATGTTTCTGCTCCGTAAGTTACTCTTGGTCGGATTAAAGTTTTATACAACTTGACTTTTGTTTTCCTAGACAAGAGAGCGGATTTTAGGAGTGGTATATTTGCATAATAGGCCTTATTACCTTTCATCACCCTTTTGTTTATTTCTTCAGATACATTGTTTGTGTTGTTAATATTAACTCCAAGATATGTGAAATCACTGACTCCTTCAAAGTTGTAATCATTTATCTCCATTGTTTGTATTTTTTTTCTAGTTTCTGATGCTGACATTTTCAAGTATTTGGTCATTTTTTCATTAATTTTGAGGCCTATGGTTTTACTATTTATTTCCAATGTTGTAAACATTTCTTCTAGTGCCTCTTTACTTCCTGCTATTGGTGCTATATCATCAGCATATGCCAGGCATTGTTTAGACTTATAGAGGATGTTGCCCCTAATATTTAATGTTTTCACAGCACTATGGAGAGCGATGTTGAATAGTGTAGCTGATAGCGAATCACCTTGCTTAACACCCGATGTTATTTTAAATGGGTCGCTAATCTTTCCTGCAATGTATACTTTACACTGAGATTCAGACAAACAGGTTTGGATCAATCTTATCAATTTGCTTGGCATTGCATCTTCCTTTAGCACTCTGAACAACTGGTTCCAGTTAATACTGTCAAATGCTTGTTGATCGTCAATGAAGAGTAGATGTAAATCAATGTTATACTCATAACATTTTTCCATTATTTGTCTAATAGTAAATATCTGGTCTGTAGTTCCTCTACCTTTCCGGAATCCACATTGATACTCATCAATTCAATTTTCAGCGAAGTTGTTCAATCGCCTCTGAACTATGTAATTATATAAACTAAGTCTATGTAATTAAAGAAAGAGAATAATTGTACTTACTTCATCTGAATCGTGTTCTTTCTTCACAGGACATGGGAGTGCACTGGATTCAGCTACCTCCAACAAATAACGAGTGTACATTACAAATGTGGCATCTAAGAGAAGAGAATTGACTGAAACGAGTTTTGTGATGACAAGAGAAAATTATCTGATAAATTCCTAAAATATATCAGCAAAAAAATGGGATGTTATTCGGTGACTTTAATCTCCCGAATGTAACCTGGTGTGTTAGTAGTACACAATGAAGCACTTTCATCTACAATAATTAGGGACCCGATTTTTATGATTTTGCATATTTTTGTCCATTGCTTTGTGGACAAACTGGCGTGCTCCTCTGCGCGACGTTCCTCCTATCGAGTTCGTCCCTCGTCGAACACCACGAGTGCCTCACTCGCTCTTTCAAGACGGGGTTCATCACAACCCGCCTGCAGACGCCCCTTTAAAACGGCGCACGAGTAAGTACTTAGCCTAGACATTAGCGAGCATATGCAGTGCCGGCATCTTGGGAGGTCCTCACGCCCCCGCACAACTCATTCTCGTATTTCCTGGTCCCCAAGGACAATGGTGGTCATCGCTTAATTTGTGACATGTCCCCGTGGACGCCCTGGTACCGGAACTCGGGATATGGTCTCCTCCCCCGCACTTTGACATTTTTCACGCCGAGTTTTCGGCGGCAATTGGTGCACTACTAGATTTTAATGCTTGTTATGTTAATCTTTTTGTTGACAACACTGCTGTCATGTTTAATCTTAAGCGCCGTGTGGCGCACGTTTCAGACACAGTTTTGTGTATTTCGCGCATTTAGTATATAACTTTTGCAATTAGCAAACGTTTGTGCATTATTATGTGAAATTTATTGACATTTAGTTAAGTATTAGACGCTATGTACAGTAACATGTTTGTGCATATTTGGCTGATTTTTTCTATTGGTGCATATTCATGGAAATATAGGGGTGTGATTTCCATATTTCGTTAAAATAGAGACTTATATCTCAAATGTTTCATCTTTTCAGAGAAGATACCACTTTTTGTGAGCGTTCATTGATTAGAATTGGCATGTCCCAGTTTGCGTTTTTCTTCTTCAATGTACTTCGCTAAAGAGAATATGTCCTTCAATTATTTCTCCTGCACAGCAAGGTGTTTATGTTTGCACAAAAATATATATCTTCTCATTCCAAGCATGCTCTTCCTGAATTTTATCAAGAAATGTTTATATAGGAAATGAAATATTGTTAATTTTTAGTGTATATTACAGTACATATTTCGAATTTTTAGGTCACAAATGCATATTTTTACTGGCATAACTCAAGATTTTTTTTTAGGGCATACAAATCCTCTTCCTAATAATAATGATACATCTCTTTGAACTAGGAATACAGTGAACATACTGTCTGAAATGATAACTTTCATAAATTTTTATCAGTACAAGACAACCCCAAACGTCCACAGGATCTGTCTAGATCTAGTCTTTTCTAGTATGTTTCATACATCACGTACTTGTGTTAACAATACAATAATAACTGAAGAAGTTTACCATCCGTTGTTAACTACATAGACTGATATGTGTACTACCATTATTGACACAGGAGAATAATAATTATGCAGAGATTGGGTACATGATTTTAATGTAGATGATTTAAGTAAAATCGTTGACTTTTTGGCAGAGCTACTTTCACATATTTTTCGGGAAGATATTCGTTGTGTTGATGATATAAACTTTCTCTACTGATACCTTTATTCATGAATCTAGTCCTTTGGTCCAAGAAGAAGATTACTTCAATTAATATTTCAAGGGCGGTACTGATGAATTGAAAACATTAAATACCTGTATATTAACAATTAGGACATAAAAAGTATAAAATGTAAATTATTATCTAGGAGAGATTTTAGAGATTACTGCTCCAAATTGGGTACTTCATTAATTGCCTATGCCAAAAACCTGAAAGATATGATAAGAACTCCCAAATTTTGTTTAGAATTCATTTGAACTCTTTACAAGAAAGTGATCCTGGTAGCTATCTGATGTCAAAAACAAAGTGAAAATAGATAATGTTCACAGGGTGGCAAGCTATTGAGGTAATTTTAAATATTTTAGATACATTTGACTATGAATTTGGGAGACCACAACAGATAAATGTAGAAAACAAATGTTATGAACTAAAAGGGAAAACACAGGTGAGAAAGATGCAGCAGTTAGTGAAAACTTGTTGACAGTTCGGAGGCTTCACAAGATGGAAGCAGAAGCTTTTTATGAGAAGAACTGGTGCACAGACCTCAGTGAACGGGGCAAAGATATAGATCTGATTACATTTGACTATCAGCAGAATATACATGTACCTGTTACCTAGGTTATTGATGGATTCAGATAATAAGCAAATGATTTAAATGCATTCACAAACGAATGGCAAGAAAGGATCTTCACAAGAAGTGAGTTATTATTAAATATTTCGTATATCTTTACATTCCCCTCACTGTAAGGAAATTGTGTGTTTTCTGATGGATGTGCAGGTAAGAAGAGGAATAACAATGGAGTTCAATTTTTATTATTCTTGATAAAATGAGTCACTTCAATTATACAGAACAACATTATCCTATGTGAGGACACAGTTCCTTCCCTAACGACAAAAACTGCTCACATCAAAATTCAAAGAAGGTAAGTGATGAAATTCTGAATCGGAGGCTTTACATTGTTTGCAACTCAGTTCGATATGAAGTTGTGGAGGTCAATAAGTCTATGATATTTGATTATAATCAACATTTCCCACACATTTTGAAGAAAAATATAACTTCAAAAGAAACAAAACAGTCCAATAGAGATTTTTCATATCCAAAAAAAACTAAATACAATGTTCTAAGAAAGAACTATGCACTAAGAAATAAAATGAAGTAGGTTGAATATTTAAAACCAAATACACTTGCGTCTGAGGTAGATGTTCATTCCAACTGCACTTGTGGAAATCGAAAAAGCCAGAATTCCATCAGCGTTGAATCCAATTTATACCAACTCTTTAAGAAGAATATTTATATTTTGACATATACAAGGAATGCAAGATATTATGATAAATCTCTATAATAGTAATAGATTGTTGGATAACATCTGTGATCACTGAGAGTGATAACATGTTTTTTCTCTCTCCTGTAAACTTTGCTTTCCTAGACTTAAAGGGGTTTGATTTTATTTCACTTGAAAAGAAAGTGAGCAGTAGGAAATATTTTACTTGGCACTTAAATTAGTGAATTAATTTTAATCATCATAATATCATTTTTCAATATGTTGTAAAATAACAATATGAATTGTATGAGAATTTTATGTAGTGAGCTGTTAATACTCACACCTGATTAATATGATTATTGCTGAAAGTTTTCTAGTTTGAGACATTGGTATTCACTGACAATGTGTTTCCACCCTTGAGAAAGTCATTTTTGGGGACAACAACAACAAAAATAATCACAAATTAAGAGGCAAGGTAAGGGTAAAATTCCTTGCTTAAGAAAGATTACAAGAATGACGCAAGTGGGATTTGTTCACAGGATTGGATTTGTAATCCAAAGTCTGCATGCCATTATAAATGCTTCCCTATAATGTTATGCCTAATCTAAGGAGGGAATGAACATTTGTGAAATACACACTACGAGCAGCATGAAGGCTGATGGAATTTGGAAGAATTCTGAACGCATAACAAAATGAAATAAATTTTAACTTCAATTTCTTTTAATGGATGTTCCATTTTAAGTTTTTCAGAATTAAGCGACCCAGAAATGTTGTAACATTAACATACATCACGTCATAATTGCACATCACTCATTTTCAATGGAGTATACAACTGTTTATTTGAAATGGAAACCTGCATTGAAACTTGTTTTCTATTCATACACTACCAATTCATTATGAGGGAACGAATTTATATGGAATAAAATACATGAAGTAAATATATATGTAGTTATTTTTTATCAAAATATGGAGATAAATATGGACTTAATGTAAAAAAAAATGCCTATGGTAAAATAATATTTTATTGTCAATTCATAAAACTCCATCTTCAAATCCTGAAAAGTAACTTCTAATATTACACTGGATTAATAGAATGATTAGTACAACTGGTCTAGCAGATAGTATTCTGATTAGATCGTAACTGACAATGAGTAACTGTGGTAAGTTATATTAATAATAATAATAATAATATAATAATAATAATAATATAATAATAATAATATAATAATATAATATATTTGTCACATAAATACAGCATAAGCCATGTATGACAAGTCAGGACATTATATGATCATACAATGTACAATGCAAATATTTCAAATATTAAATACAATACAGGTATAAAAATTGAATTCTGTTTTCATGCTAAATACAAATTAATTTTATATATAAAAAAAAAAAAAAAAAAATTGTTGAAAAAAAAGTTGAATTCTGAAGTCCAAGTCTCTGTAATTTCACGCGATTTCTGGGCGGCAGCCTCAGAGGGAAGGAGAAGGGGCAATGTGAATACTGAATTAAGGTACGTTTCCTGCAGATCATTGAAGTCTCAAGGTCATCTGTCTCACAAATCAAATAGTTCATCACCTCCTCACGTCCCCCCTTCACCACTCAGGCAACTCAGAACCCTCAGAGAGGGGCCACATGGCCAGCTAAGGTATATAGGTATTCTTCGCGTAAATTAAAACATTAATAGTTTCATATCTTTCTTTCTCATTGTCAATTCTCTTTAAATAAAAAAAACACACACACACTCTTTTGTGTAAGGAATTACTGAACATTTTTAAGCTCATTTTATTGTCAAATTAAGAATATTATCAAATTAATAATAATATTAACACTGCATTGTATTAAGAAACTAGCGGATTATGATACAGTGGATAAAATGTACAATTAGTGTAATTCACATTACCTCACAGTAATAGTTGAATTAACTTACAATAACTTGAATATTTTAAGTCTTAATAATAATTGTAAGTGCTTACAATACCTTGACATATAATTACATTATTTGCTATTTTATTAAATAGTACATTGTCTTATTGAAACCGAATGACTGGTACAGAGTGGTCACTTTTGTAGTGGTACATGATTTTTAATTACAGAAAAGTTAAAGCAGGTCAGCTATCTTATATGGACACACACTTATAAGATTGCCTTTAAGCCATGTTTTGAAGTATTTATCATTAGCTAATTTTATGGTAACTGGGAGATTATTAAAAGGCTGAGCTGCAATGCAGAAAGAATCTTTATTAGTTGAAGATTTTCAAGTGAATATTCTGTGATAGTCCCTATGACCTCAAATATAATAGTGATGTACCTCATTATTACTCACAAAGTATTGATTCTAATTATTACTCAATTGTAGTATACTTTGTAAGAGTAGAGTGCTATAAAAGTCAGTAATTCACATTTAATAAAGAAATCTTTACAGAACTGTCTTGGATTCAGTTTGAAAATGATTCTGATACATTTCTTTTGTAGGCCCATTAATCTATACATACTTTTATGTTTCAATATCCCCATATTTCAATACAATATTCAAGTTGTGAGAAGATTATGTCGCAATAAATTGACAGAAGTGGTGTGTTTCCAGGTATCTGGAAAAGTATCTCAAAAGGAATATATTGGAGTTTATATTATTGTTTATATTATTGTCCTGACTTGTCATACATGGCTTATGCTGTATTTATGTGACAAATATATTATTATTATTATTATTATATTATTACAAAGTGTGTCATGTTGTTTGTTGTAAGTTAAGCTTCTTAATTAAATTATCATTAAATATCACTGTTAAAAAGAGTAGTATTTTCGTTTCGGATTCTCAGATACAGTTAGAAATTGTACAGAATCTTATGCGGCAGAAAAAAACTTTTCTGGATAGAAACTCATATCTACTGGAATTGTTCAAAAATGTATGGTTGTGTAAAATAATACACTTATTACAAGTTAATTTTATTCAATTAGCCATAAACACTGAAAACTCATGAATGTGATTCCTGCGTGAAGATTTAAACCAATTTGATTTGGATGAAAATACATTCCCCCTAATGATCAAGTCATTCTTGACAAAAAAACACTGTTATAAATCACAAGGCAAAACAATGGCATTCCTGGCTTGATAAACAGGGCATTACAACAATAATGAGGTTGGGATGTGATTATTATTTGTACAATTTGCTACTGGAACATCTAGGATACACTTCCTTTGAATAAATTGCCATAGATCAGGCAGGGTTGAACAATCACAAAACGCATACAAACATAATAAGACCGATCGCAGGCTTGCTTAAATATGGAGTTTTGAAGCCCTCTAAAGATGAAAATAGGATTTAATATTTTTAAGCTGGTAAAAGAAACAATTTTAAATTTATTTTTGCATTTATGACACTTGATAAAGGTCATAAAATATATAAAGTAACCTCAAAGTCACCAACACTATTCTAGAATGGAAACATACATTGAAACTTACAATACAATTCCAGTTGCACTCCTCCTTAATGCTCACTCGTTCCTCTTTAACCTGGAGATAACAGAATAAAACAACAATTAGTAACATTAAAGGAAACATGTAACTTTAATAGCCAAATTCTACTTGTAGCAACACAAATCATAAAGTAGATGAAATATTAAACATCACATACAGGAAATTGCTCTGTCATTCACTTCAGTTCTCTGTCTATGTATTTGGCCACAAGATTTTGACAGACAGCATATACAAAAATCCCATTATTAACTTATATACATATAAACTGAGTTTGTTTGGAAATTTCAGAGCGACATTTCAGGGAACTGATTTTTCCCCATCCTCAGGCTGGACTGTGTAAAGGAAAAAAAAATTTCTCCAAATTTCCAAACAAATTCTGTACATATGTGTACAAATTAATTATAGGATTATTGTATAAATCTGTCAGTCGAAATCATACTCTGGCCAAATATGTAGTAACTGAATTAAAATATTAAACTTCGGTAAATTAAATTATACGGTGTAGATAATAAACAGAATTCGTCTAATTTTATTTGCAATGTACATGAACGTTCACACGCTGCTTTGTAGGCAATCAAAATTACAGAAACTACTTACATCTTCGATCTTAACCACGTTTTCCGGGAAGATACGAATCTCTTCCATTTAAAAAATTTTTCAAAATGGAGGTATATTATAATAAGCAATTTGTAAGAATCAAGTAATTATTAATGCAACGTGGGTCACAATTTATAAGGATAATTTCCTCCTGCCAGGGCTTGTGAACTAACCCGAGCAACTTTTCTTGACATGCGACCTTCTTCACCATGCCC
This sequence comes from Teleogryllus occipitalis, assembly GCA_011170035.1. Lineage (NCBI taxonomy): Eukaryota > Metazoa > Arthropoda > Insecta > Orthoptera > Gryllidae > Teleogryllus > Teleogryllus occipitalis. The sequence continues at coordinate 10,842 of BLKR01010471.1, read as the reverse complement.
GCCCCTCTCGAGAGAAAACAATTGAACGAACAAGCTTGCAGCGAACACTGATGACAACATCGTAAACATTAAAACTTGGCGCGAAATCTGGCTCTGTGGTTTGCACCTTGCTTAATAAAATGTCTTCTACGCCGGACCCGGCGGAGCAAATTACCTTTTTATGCCGTGGCCCACGTTGCTTTATTAATTTACTTGATAGATAGAAATTGCTCATTATAATATACTCCTAATTTTGAAAATAACATACGTAATTTATAAAATGGAAGAGATTAGTATATTGGCTGAAAACTTTATTAAGGTCGAAGATGTAAGAAGTTTCTGAAAATTTGGTTACCTATTAAAGGGCATGTAAACCGTTATTTATATTACAAATAAAATTAGACAAATTCTATTTAATATCCACAATGTACAATTTGCAAAAACGAATAATATTTGAAGTGCTTTATTTTTTTTGTTGCTACAGCATGATTGAGCTAATAAAATAATGTTTCTTTTAAATTTTACTGATTGCTGTTTTATTCTGTTATCTCCAGGTTAAAGAGGAACGGGTGAGCATTAAGAAGGAGTGCAACTGGAATTGTATTGTAAGTTTCAACGTATAGTTCTATTCTTGAATAGTGTTGATGATTTTGTGTATTTTGTTACTGTTATGAAGTGTCATAGATGCTAAAAGTAATTTAAAATGTTTCTGTTGCCAGCGTTAAAAAAAATGAAAGCTTATAGTCATCTTCAGAAAATTTTATTAGCTCAATCATGCTGTAGCAACAAAAATAATAAAGCACTTCAAATATTATTCGTTTTTGCAAATTGTACATTGTGGATATTAAATAGAATTTGTCTAATTTTATTTGCAATATACATAATGGTTTATATGCGCTTTAATAGGTAATCAAATTTTCAGAAACTTCTTACATCTTCGACCTTAATCGAGTTTTCAGCCAATATATTAATCTCTTGCATTGTATAAATTATGTATGTTATTTTCAAAATGGGGTGTATAATGGGGAGCAATTTGTATCAATCAAGTAAATTAATAAAGCAACGTGGGCCACGGCATAAAAAGGTAATTTGCTCCGGCCGGGTCTGGCGAACAAGATATTTTATTTAGCAAGATGCTAACCACAGAGCCAGCTTTCGCGCTAGGTTTTAATGTTTACAATGTTGTCAGAGAGTATACTAATCTGTGCACGCTGCGAGATTGAGCGTTCAACTGTTTTGGCTGGAGGAGGAGGAGGGGAAACAAGGTCGCATGTCAAGAGAGAAGTCTTAGACAAATAATACGAGCATGGTGGAAATATTTCCACCATGAATACGAGTGCTCTGTGAGAGAAGTTGCGCGGAGTAGTTCACAAGCTCTCGCAGGAGGAAATTATCTTTTTAAATTGTGGCCCACGTTGCATTAATAATTACCTGATTCTTGCAAATTGCTTATTATAATATACCTCCATTTTGAAAACATAATTTTAAAAATGGAAGAGATTCGTATCTTAGCGGAAAACGTGGTGAAGATCGAAGATGTAAGTAGTTTCTGTAAATTTGATTACCTACTAAACTGCGTGTGAACGTTCATGTACGTTGCAAATAAAATTAGACGAATTCTGTTTATTATCTAAACCGTATAATTTAATTTACCGAAGTTTAATACTTTAATTCAGTTTCTATATATTTGGCCAGAGTATGATTTTGACAGACAGATTTATACAATAAACCTATAATTAATTTGTATACATATATACAGAATTTGTTTGGAAATTTGGAGAAATTTTTTTTTCTTTACACAGTCCAGCCTGAGGATGGGGAAAAATGAGTTCCGTGAAATGTCGCTCTGAAATTTCCAAACAAACTCAGTATATATGTATATAAATTAATAATAGGATTTTTGTATTAAGCTGTCTGTCAAAATCTTGTGGCCAATACATAGAAAGTGAATGACAGAGCAATTTTCTGTATGTGATGTTTAATATTTCAACTGCTTTATGATTTGTGTTGCTACAAGTAGGATTTGGCTATTAAAGTTACATGTCTCCTTTAATGTTATTAATTGTTGTTTTATTCTGTTATCTCCAGGTTAAAGAGGAACGAGTGAGCATTAAGGAGGAGTGCAACTGGAATTGTATTGTAAGTTTCAATGTATGTTTCCATTCTAGAATAGTGTTGGTGACTTTGAGGATACTTTATATATTTTATGATCATTACCAAGTGTCATAAATGCAAAAATAAATTTAAAATTGTTTCTTTTACCAGCTTAAAAATATTAAATCCTATTTTCATCTTTAGAGGGCTTCAAAACTCCATATTTAAGCAAGCCTGCGATCGGTCTTATTATGTTTGTGTGCGTTTTGTGATTGTTCAGTCCTGCCTGATCTATGGCAATTTATTCAAAGGAAGTGTATCCTAGATGTTCCAGTAGCAAATTGTACAAATAATAATCACATCCCAGCCTCATTATTGTTGTAATGCCCTGTTTATCAAGCCAGGAATGTCATTGTTTTGCCTTGTGATTTGTAATAGTGTTTTTTGTCAAAAACAACCTGATCATAAGGGGGAATGTATTTTCATCCAAATGATTGGCTTAACTCTTCACGCAGGAATCACATTCATGAGTTTTCAGTGTTTATGGTTAACTGAATAAAATTAACTTGTAATAAGTGTATTATTTTACACAACCTTACATTTTTGAACAATTCCAGTAGTCATGAGTTTCTGTCCAGAAAAGTTTTTTTCTGCCGCATAAGTTTCTGTACAATTTCAAACTGTATCTGAGAATCCGAAACGAAAATACTACTCTTTTTAACAGTGATATTTAATGATAATTTAATTAAGAAACTTAACTTACAACAAACAACATGACACACTTTGTAATAATATAAACTCCAATATATTCCTCTTGAGATACTTTTCCAGATACCTGGAAACACACCACTTCTGTCAATTTATTGCGACATAATCTTCTCCCAACTTGAATATCGTATTAAAATATGGGGATATTGAAACATAAAAGTATGTATAGATTGATGGGCCTACAAAAGAAATGTATCAGAATCATTTTCAAACTGAATCCAAGACAGTTCTGTAAAGATTTCTTTATTAAATGTGAATTACTGACTTTTATAGCACTCTACTCTTACAAAGTATACTACAATTGAGAAATAATCAGAATCAATAGTTTGTGAGTAATAATGAGGTACATAACTATTATATTTGAGGTCATAGGGACTATCACAGGATATTCACTTGGAAATCTTTAACTAATAAAGATTCTTTCTGCATTGCAGCTCAGCCTTTTAATAATCTCCCAGTTACCATAAAATTAGCTAATGATAAATACTTCAAAACATGGCTTAAAGGCCATCTTATTAGTGTGTGTCCATATAAGATAGCTGACCTGCTTTAACTTTTTGAAATTAAAAATCATGTACCACTACGAAAGTGACCACTCTGTACCAGTCATTCGGTTTCAATAAGGCAATGTACTATTTAATAAAATAGCAAATAATGTAATTATATGTCAAGGTATTGTAAGCACTTACAATTATTATTAAGACCTAAAATATTCAAGTTATTGTAAGTTAATTCAACTATTACTGTGAGGTAATGTGAATTACACTAATTGTACGTTTTATCCACTGTATCATAATCCGCTAGTTTCTTAATACAATGCATTGTTAATATTATTATTAGTTTGATAATATTCTTAATTTGAGAATAAAATGAGCTTAAAAATCTTCAGTAATTCCTTATACAAAAGAGTGTGTGTGTGCTTTTTATTTAAAGAGAATTGACAATGAGAAAGTAAATTATGAAACTATTAATGTTTTAATTTATGTGAAGAATACCTAAATCCCTTTGCTGGCCTTGTGGCCCCTCTCTGAGGGTTCTGAGTGTCCTGAGTGGTGAAGGGGGACATGAGGTGGTGATGAACTATTTGATTTGTGAGACAGATGACCTTGAGACTTCAATGATCTGCAGGAAACGTACCTTAATTCAGTATTCACATTGCCCCTTCTCCTTCCCTCTGAGGCTGCCGCCCAGAAATCGCGTGAAATTACAGAGACTTGGACTTCAGAATTCAACTTACCACAGTTACGATCTAAGCAGAATACTATCTGCTAGACCCGTTTAACTAATCTTTCTATTAATACAGTGTAATATTAGAAGTTACTTTTCAGGATTTGAAGATGAAGTTTTACGAACTGACAATAAAATAATTTTTTACCATAGGCATTTTTTTTATTACATTAAGTCCATATTTAACTCCATGTTTTGATAAAAAATAACTACGTATATATTTACTTACTTCATGTATTTTATTCCATATAAATTTGTTCCCTCATAATGAATTGGTAGTGTATGAATGGAAAACAAGTTTCAATGCAGTTTTCCATTTCAAATAAACAGTTGTATACTCCATTGAAAATGAGTGATGTGCAATTATGATGTGACGTATGTTAATGTTACAACATTTTTGGGTCGCTTAATTCTGAAAAACTTAAAATGGAACATCCATTAAAAGAAATTGAAGTTAAAATTTATTTCATTTTGTTATGCGTTCAGAATTCTTCCAAATTCCATCAGCCTTCATGCTGCTCGTAGTGTGTATTTCACAAATGTTCATTCCCTCCTTAGATTAGGCATAACATTATAGGGAAGCATTTATAATGGCATGCAGACTTTGGATTACAAATCAAATCCTATGAACAAATCCCACTTGCGTGATTCTTGTAATCTTTTTAAGCTAGGAATTTTACCCTTACCTTGCCTCTTAATTTGTGATTATTTTTGTTGTTGTTGTCCCCAAAAATGACTCTCAAAGGTGGAAACACATTGTCAGTGAATACCAATGTCTCAAACTAGAAAACTTTCAACAATAATCATATTAATCAGGTGTGAGTATTAACAGCTCACTACATAAAATTCTCATACAATTCATATTGTTATTTTACAACATATTGAAAAATGATATTATGATGATTAAAATTAATTCACTAATTTAAGTGCCAAGTAAAATATTTCCTGCTGCTCAGTTTCTTTTCAAGTGAAATAAAATCAAACCCCTTTTAGTCTAGGAAAGCAAAGTTTACAGGAGAGAGAAAAAACATGTTATCACTCTCAGTGATCACAGATGTTATCCAACAATCTATTACTATTATAGAGATTTATCATAATATCTTGCATTCCTTGTATATGTCAAAATATAAATATTCTTCTTAAAAAGTTGGTATAAATTGGATTTAACGCTGATGGAATTCTGGCTTTTTCGATTTCCACAAGTGTAGTTGGAATGAACGTCAATCTCAGACGCAAGTGTATTTGGTTTTAAATATTAAACCTACTTCATTTTCTTTCTTAGTGCATAGTTCTTTCTGAGAACATTGTATTTAGTTTTTTTTTATATGAAAAATCTCTATTGGACTGTTTTCTTTCTTTTGAAGTTATATTTTTCTTCAAAATGTGTGAGCAATGTTGATTATAATCAAATATCATAGACTCATTGACTTCCACAACTTCATATCGAACTGAGTTGCAAACAATGTAAAGCCTCCGATTCAGAATTTCATCACTTACCTTCTTTGAATTTTGATGTGAGCAGAGTCTTTGTCGTTAGGGAAGGAACTGTGTCCTCACATAGGATAATGTTGTTCTGTATAATTGAAGTGACTCATTTTATCAAGAATAATAAAAATTGAACTCCATTGTTATTCCTCTTCTTACCTGTACATCCATCAAAAAACACACAATTTCCTTACAGTGAGGGGAATGTAAAGATATACAAAATATTTAATAATAACTCACTTCTTGTGAAGATCCTTTCTTGCCATTCGTTTGTGAATGCATTTACATCACTTGCTTATTATCTGAATCCATCAATAACCTAGGTAACTGGTAGATGTATATTCTGCTGATAGTCAAATGTAATCAGAATCTTTTATTTTTTTAAATTTTTTTTTGTAATCTTTTATTTTTTTTTTTTTTATTTTATGTCAAAAAAAAAACAGTTAAAAACTGCGTGTGACGTGGTATGGGGAAAAGTGAATTGTGTGCACATTTTCAAAATTCTGTGATCCCTACACTAAGTCATATACTACTTAAATTTTGAATTTTTGAAGGGGAGAAAAAAAAAGAAAGAAAAAAAAACTCCCATGTAATAAAATCTATTTTCAAGGATAAACAAGCAATAAATTTTGAATTTTGAAAGGGAGAAAAAAACAACAGAAAAACTGCCATGTAATAAAATCTATTTTCAAGAGAAATAAGAAATAAATTTTGGCTCTTATTACTTCCTGCCGCGACAACATGGAAACGATAATTTGAATAATTGTATTTCCCACTGAATTCTAGAAGACGTGCACAGGAAATGATGTTACATTTATGTCCAGAAGCAAAGCAAAGGGCCATCTCAGCATTTGCTCGATGGATCAGGGAAACTGGACGAAAAACCTGATCGAGATGGGGGTCATTGACCCGGAAGCTGTTGTACAATAGTTGTTACAGGTTGTTTATACTCATTTATACAGTCCAAATGGTAAATAATGCAATATGTCTCATTGTTAAAAATAATGTTACTTTTCTTGTGATGCTCAGTATAGTCTCTAATTGTATAGAAACAGTTATGCTGCAGAAACGATTTCACTTGTGATTTAAACTTTTCTATTGAATTTAATCGTTTAATGTCATCTGGCAAAGTGTTGTAAAATAATGTACATGTATGTGAATGTGAATCTTTGAGGTATATTTGTTCACTGAGGTCTGTGCACCAGTTCTTCTCATAAAAAGCTTCTGCTTCCATGTTGTGGAGCCTCCGAACTGTCAACAAGTTTTCACTAACTGCTGCATCTTTCTCACCTGTGTTTTCCCATTTAGTTCATAACATTTGTTTTCTACATTTATCTGTTGTGGTCTCCCAAATTCATAGTCAAATGTATCTAAAATATTTAAAATTACCTCAATAGCTTGCCATCCTGTGAACATTATCTATTTTCACTTTGTTTTTGACATCAGATAGCTACCAGGATCACTTTCTTGTAAAGAGTTCAAATGAATTCCAAACAAAATTTGGGAGTCCTTATCATATCTTTTAGGTTTTGGCATAGGCAATTAATGAAGTACCCAATTTGGAGCAGTAATCTCTAAAATCTCTCCTAGGTAATAATTTACATTTTATACTTTTTATGCCCTAATTGTTAATATACAGGTAATTAATGTTTTCAATTCATCTGTACCGCCCTTGAAATGTTGATTGAACTAATCTTTTTGGACCAAAGGACTAGATTCATGAATAAAGGTATCAGTAGAGAAAGTTTATATCATCAACACAACGAAGATCTTCCCGAAAAATATGTGAAAGAAGCTCTGCCAAAAAGTATACGATTTTGCTTAAATCTTCTGCATTAAAATCATGTACCTAATCTCTGCATAATTATCATTATCCTGTGTCAATAGTGGTATTACACATATCAGTCTATGTAGTTAACAACGGATGGTAAACTTCTTCAGTTATTATTGTATTGTTAACACAAGTACATGATATGTGAAACATTCTAGAAAAGACTAGATCTAGACAGATCCTGCGGACGTTTGGTGTTGTCTTGTACTGGTAGAAATTTAAGAAAGTTATCATTTCATACAGTATGTCCACTGTATTCCTAGTTCAAAGAGATGTATCATTATTGGGAAGAGGATTTGTATGCCCTAAAAAATCTTGGATAATTCCAATTAAAATTGCATTTGTGACCTAAAAATTCGAAATATGTACTGTAATATACACTAAAAATTAACAATATTTCATTTCCTATATAAACATTTCTTGATAAAATTCAGGAATAGCATGCTTGGAATGAGAAGATATATATTTTTGTGCAAACATAAACACCTTGCTTTGCAGGAGAAATAATTGAAGGACATATTCTCTTTAGCGAAGTGCCTTGTATATCTTGTTGCGTTTCATCTGCCTCATTTAAAAATCTATCAAGAAATATCCTAGATTTGCACAAGTATTTTAACATGTATAGAAAAGAAGAAAAACGCAAACTGTGACAGGCTAGTTCTAATCAATGAACGCTCACAAAAAAGTGGTAGTTTGTCTGAAAAGATGAAACATTTGAGATATAAGTGTCTATTTTAAGGAAATATGGAAATCACACCCCTATATTTCCATGAATATGCACCAATAGAAAAAATCAGCCAAATATGCACAAACATGTTAGTGTACATAGCGTCTAATACTTAACTAAATGTCAATAAATTTCACATAATAATGCACAAACGTTTGCTAATTGCAAAAGTTATATACAAAATGCGCGAAATACACAAAACTGTGTCTGAAACGTGCGCCACACGGCGCTTAAGATTAAACATGACAGCAGTGTTGTCAACAAAAAGATTAACATAACAAGCATTAAAATCTAGTAGTGCACCAATTGCCGCCGAAAACTCGGCGTGAAAAATGTCAAAGTGCGGGGGAGGAGACCATATCCCGAGTTCCGGTACCAGGGCGTCCACGGGGACATGTCACAAATTAAGCGATGACCACCATTGTCCTTGGGGACCAGGAAATACGAGAATGAGTTGTGCGGGGGCGTGAGGACCTCCCAAGATGCCGGCACTGCATATGCTCGCTAATGTCTAGGCTAAGTACTTACTCGTGCGCCGTTTTAAAGGGGCGTCTGCAGGCGGGTTGTGATGAACCCCGTCTTGAAAGAGCGAGTGAGGCACTCGTGGTGTTCGACGAGGGACGAACTCGATAGGAGGAACGTCGCGCAGAGGAGCACGCCAGTTTGTCCACAAAGCAATGGACAAAAATATGCAAAATCATAAAAATCGGGTCCCTAATTATTGTAGATGAAAGTGCTTCATTGTGTACTACTAACACACCAGGTTACATTCGGGAGATTAAAGTCACCGAATAACATCCCATTTTTTTGCTGATATATTTTAGGAATTTATCAGATAATTTTCTCTTGTCATCACAACACTTGTTTCAGTCAATTCTCGTTTTTTAGATGCCACATTTGTAATGTACACTCGTTATTTGTTGGAGGTAGCTGAATCCAGTGCACTCCCATGTCCTGTGAAGAAAGAACACGATTCAGATGAAGTAAGTACAATTATTCTCTTTCTTTAATTACATAGACTTAGTTTATATAATTACATAGTTCAGAGGCGATTGAACAACTTCGCTGAAAATATAATTGATGAGTATCAATGTGGATTCCGGAAAGGTAGAGGAACTACAGACCAGATATTTACTATTAGACAAATAATGGAAAAATGTTATGTGTATAACATTGATTTACATCTACTCTTCATTGACTATCAACAAGCATTTGACAGTATTAACTGGAACCAGTTGTTCAGAGTGCTAAAGGAAGATGCAATGCCAAGCAAATTGATAAGATTGATCCAAACCTGTTTGTCTGAATCTCAGTGTAAAGTATACATTGCAGGAAAGATTAGCGACCCATTTAAAATAACATCGGGTGTCAAGCAAGGTGATTCGCTATCAGCTACACTATTCAACATCGCTCTCCATAGTGCTGTGAAAACATTAAATATTAGGGGCAACATCCTCTATAAGTCTAAACAATGCCTGGCATATGCTGATGATATAGCACCAATAGCAGGAAGTAAAGAGGCACTAGAAGAAATGTTTACAACATTGGAAATAAATAGTAAAACCATAGGCCTCAAAATTAATGAAAAAATGACCAAATACTTGAAAATGTCAGCATCAGAAACTAGAAAAAAAATACAAATGGAGATAAATGATTACAACTTTGAAGGAGTCAGTGATTTCACATATCTTGGAGTTAATATTAACAACACAAACAATGTATCTGAAGAAATAAACAAAAGGGTGATGAAAGGTAATAAGGCCTATTATGCAAATATACCACTCCTAAAATCCGCTCTCTTGTCTAGGAAAACAAAAGTCAAGTTGTATAAAACTTTAATCCGACCAAGAGTAACTTACGGAGCAGAAACATGGGTCCTGAGCAATAATGACATCGAGACAGTACGTAGATTTGAAAGGAAAATTGTAAGGAGAATATATGGAGCTGTAAAAGATAGAGAAAGATGGAGGATAAGATCTAATGAAGAAATAAACAATATACTTGAAGATCAACATATAATTAGATTTATAAAATCTCGCAGAATTTCTTGGCTGGGACACGTGCAGAGAATGGGAGTGGAAAGAATACTGTAATGAACCGTCCTCCTCTTATAAAACAGCTATAATCGCCCCTTGTTAGGCGCACCAAAATATGTAATGAACCACTACCTTCTCTAGATCAACTACAATCTTTATAATCGCCAGGCGTTACAACGCCAATATAATAACCAAAATCCGCTCTTATCAATTGCCCTAGTTATACTCAGCTTCCACCTCCAAGGTTGCCCGTCGACTAGCTGCTCCCCCAGAACCTGCGATATTTTCTTACTTACACATAAAATCTGGGTTTGAGGTTGTGGCTGACCTGTACAGGATCTAACAATTATTCGGGCACGTGGGCGTAGGTCATTAACTAGCTACATGCAACAATTAAACTACGTTTAATTTAATGTCGAACCAAGTGTTGTTCGCCGTTATTTATTTTCTGTAATTCCTGTGCTAGTTCGTAATTTTAGTTGAAATATATATACAAACTGGGGTCGTTGCTCTCCCATGACTCACATAAAACACTTAACGACAAACAAAATAAACACATAAACGATATAATACACTTAAATTACATGACATAAAATCCAAAATATTTCCATTCATACTGAGAATTATAAATAAACTCATTCACACCCGAAAGCGCATTCTGCCTGCATATCTATTGAATCTATTTTACGTTAAGA